>JARDAA010000079.1:0-89329 GCA_029448695.1 Elsinoe perseae | reverse complement strand
GTCTCAAAACAGACCTCAAAGGCTTTTGCAGCAGCTCGGAGCGATTTGAATTGACCTTGGTTGAATGCGTGAAGGGCTAATAGCACTTTGCCTTCGTTTTGGAGCGTCATTGTCATACAAAGTTATGGAATAATACGCGTTTAAAGAGGGGGGACCGCGTTTTAGCGTGTTTTGACTACCGAGGTTGTATGACTAACGAGCTTATGGAGCACGTTATTTCTCGAGATTGACATCATGCTTAGAATTCGAGCTTGTGATCAAATACACGCTCCCGCCAACAACACTCTCATAGATACTGTCTGACAGATCAATATGGCAGCCAAACAGTCAAGCCAGTCTGTGCTCAGAGCACTGCGACAGTCGTGCCAGACACCACGAACGAGCCGCAGCGGCGAACAGTTTCTGTCTTCTCGTGCCCGCCAACTCCATGCTTCCGCCCGATCAAATCCTCTCACAACCTCAGCATCGTCACATCGACCAGCGTTATCACCGTTTAGTCAGCCTTCGCAGCAGGGAGGCAAGTCACACGCGAAGCGAACTATCTTTATTCAGACCGAGGACACCCCGAACGCAGATGCGCTCAAGTTCAAACCGAACCACAGGATACTGCCGGAAGGCTTCTCGTCCCCCTTCATAGAGTATCTGTCACCACGATCGACGCTTGCACCACCGTACCCGTCGCCGCTCGCTGCACAGCTGCTGAATGTTGACGGAGTGACGTCGGTCTTCTATGGAATCGACTACATCACAGTTACGAAGGACTCGTCACACCCATGGGCGCATATCAAGCCGGAGGTCTTCTCGCTGATTACGGAAGCCGTGACAAACGGGCAGCCTATCGTGACCAAACAAGAAGGGAAGAGCGAGGAAGGTCAGGAGATGGCGGAGGATGACAGTCTGGCGTACGACGAGAATGACTCCGAAGTGGTCAGCATGATCAAGGAGCTGCTGGAGACGAGGATTAGGCCGGCGATCCAAGAAGATGGAGGCGATATTGAGTTCCGGGGCTTTGAGGATGGACAGGTCAAACTCAAGCTGCGCGGGGCTTGCAGGACTTGCGACTCGAGTACAGTGACGCTCAAGAATGGCATCGAGAGCATGCTGATGCATTACATTGAGGTAGGACAACCCGCCCAGTGCCAATCACTCACACTAACACGTTCGCAGGAAGTTCAAGGTGTACAGCAGGTAATGGACGAAGAGGAAGAGATCGCCATGCGAGAATTCGCCAAATTCGAGGAGAAGCTCAAGGCTCAAAAAGGTGAGCAAGCTGTGGCGGGCACTGTGGGCAAAGGCAGTCTGGACACGGTAGAGTAAACAGAACAATCCCAGTCGGCACGCCTTACGACGACACGGTCAGTGGCATTGTGTACATAGTCAGGCCCAACAAATCTACGTGCGTTGTACAAGGGTCGCGTAGATGGCCGAAGAATCCTCTCCTGCTACGGAAGTGTGTCCGAACATTTTCCAGAGCCGCATGTGTAATTCTTGCCGACTTTCAACGAATCCGCTTGGTCGGTTCGACAAAAGCTTAACGGAGCTCCCGCCCAAAAAAATTGGGAGCTCGACTTCAACCAAAAAAGCTCTACATAGTGACATATGAAAACGGACAAGACCACAATTGCCACGAGGTCTAGAGCCTAATGTCCTGACTAGCTACATGTTGTGTGTTGTCACTGTGTATCAGATATTCGCAAAGATAAGAAAATAGTTTGACTGGGCTGAAATATTTGCCAAAGGCTGTGATGCGGCTCTGCGTACCTGCGCTACTTGTGTAGATCGCAGATCCGCTTGAAATCGCCCTGAGGAAGGCGTAACTTACAAACGGCTTACCGCCATCAATCTCATTCTCTCTGCCATCCACTCTCCAATTCTGTTGTCGTCTTATGCATTGACGATCATATCCTTACGATCAATACCCTTATCCAGTCTCCTTGTCTTTACGCCAGCATTTACGTCGGTCATTGATTTGAAGTTCCTAATATCAAGCCCAAGCTCCTGCAGCCGGGTCATCGCGACCCCAGCCGGACATCACTTTTCGACAGATATTTGTACAGATACACGGCTCTTGCTTTGACGATTGCTTCAGCACACAACAGCAATGGTCATCATCGACAATTCCGAGTATGTGACCGAGGAGGAGAAGAGACTGCGTGAGGACAGGCACAGGGAGAAATACTGGAAGAAGTGGGGTCCCTATGTTGCAGAGCGACAATGGGGAACTGGTGAGTATCCTGGCAAGCAAGCATGAGAAGCATCAATCTGACATGTAGCCAGTTCGAGAAGACTATTCGTGAGTGCAGCTGCCATGACTGACATCAGAGACTTGCTGACAAGGTATAGTGAGAATGGTGATGCATGGAGCAGTAAGTCTGACTAGGGAAGTCATTACACAACAAGCACTGACGGGAGCCTGCAGGTTTCTCACATGACATGGCCCAGAAGCGAGCATATAGATGGGGCGAGGACGGCATTGCAGGAGTTTCGGATACACATGGTCTGCTGAACGTTGCGTTCTCTTTTTGGAACGAGAAAGAGTAAGACACACTTTCACAAGCTAAGAAAGGTATCATCTGATCTCCGTTAGTCCATTCCTGAAAGAGCGTCTTTTCGGCTTGTCGAATCCTCAGGGCAACCACGGCGAGAGTATAAAGGAGTGCCATTTTCACCTCGACAATACACCTTCGGTTAGCATTTTTGGACTCATGCAAGACTTGCTGTGTGCTGACACGCCTAGCACGCCTACATGAAGTACCTCTATAAGTACCCTCAAGCAGAATTCCCCTACAAAGACATTCTCGAGACCAATGCGAAACGGGGCAAGCAAGAGAGAGAGTATCAGCTCCTCGACACTGGTGTGTTCAAGGACAATAAGTATTGGGACATTTTCATCGAGACAGCGAAAGAGGCAGATGATCCGGATGAGTTGCTCTTCCGAGTCACAGCATACAACAGGGGCCCAAAGCCGGCGAAGCTCCATCTCGTCCCACAAGTGTGGTTCCGCAACACCTGGGCGTGGGGCTACGATGTGAAGAAGCCGCAGATCAAGCAGGTCTCGGAATTTGTGGCCGAAGCACAACACGAGAAGCTCGGCAAGCGATATGTCCAATTCTCTCCTTCACCCAACACAGGTGGCAGAGAGGAGGACATTCACCCGAACTTCCTGTTCACCGACAATGACACCAACTACGTCGACTTGTACGGCTTGAAAGAGAATAAGACAGATTACGTCAAGGATGGCTTCCACAAGCATATTGTCCACGGCGACAAGAAGTCCGTCAACCCCAACAAAACCGGTACAAAGAGCGCAGCTTGGTATGCTTTCAACCAGGGCGACGGTGTCCCACCTGGCGAGTGCGCTGTAGTGCGGTTCCGTCTATCGAAGAAGCCCGGTGACCAATACCTCGACGAGGAGTTGTTTGATGAAGTCATGGATCAGCGACTTGCCGAAGCCGATGACTTCTACTGGCGTATCAGCCCCATGCCAATGGCCGACGACCTTCGCAACATCCAGCGTCAAGCTCTGTCCGGTATGCTCTGGTGTAAGCAGTTCTACCACTTCGTCTGGGATCAGTGGGCCAATGGCGACCCCGGCATGCCTCCACCACCTCCTAGCAGGAAACATATCCGAAACCAACAGTGGAAGCATATGTTCCTGGATGATATTCTCTCCATGCCGGATTCGTGGGAGTATCCCTTCTTTGCAGCCTGGGATAGTGCCTTCCACTGCATCCCGCTCGCCATGGTCGATCCTGACTTTGCGAAGAAGCAGCTCGATCTCTTCACTCGCGAATGGTACATGCACCCCAACGGTCAGCTGCCAGCGTACGAATGGAACTTCGGAGACGTCAACCCGCCTGTCCACGCCTGGGCCACTTTCCGAACCTTCAAGATTGAGCGCAAGATGTACGGCCGCGAAGATCTCGACTTCCTCGAGCGCGTCTTCCAAAAGCTGCTACTCAACTTCACCTGGTGGGTCAATCGCAAGGACGCCGAGGGCAAGAACGTCTTCGAGGGTGGCTTCTTGGGTCTGGACAACATTGGTCTGTTCAACCGATCCGACCCCTTGCCCACTGGTGGTGTTCTTGAGCAAGCCGACAGTACTGGGTGGATGGCCTTCTATTGTCTCTGCATGTTGAACATGTCTCTGGAGCTCGCCAAGCATCGTAGGACGTATGAGGATATCGCTTCCAAGTTCTTCGAGCACTTCATCCTCATCAGTGATGCCATGCGATACAGACATGGCAGCGAGTCGAAGTCGCTGTGGAATGACGAGGACGGCTTCTACTACGATGCGATCTCTTGGGGCGGACCGTGGACTCAGCAGATGCCAGTCCGATCCCTTGTCGGTCTGATCCCGATGTACGCCTGTTTGACACTGGAGCCTCAAGTACTTAAGAAGTTCCCGCACTTTAAGCGTCGCATGGACTGGTTCATCGAGAACAAGCACGACGTCTTCGAGCGCAATATCCACTCGATGCGCCGACGAGGTCGCGATGATCGCCTTTTGCTTTCGCTGGTGAACGAGGACCGCTTGAAGGCCATCCTGACCCGCATGCTGGACGAGACCGAGTTCCTGTCCAAGTACGGTATTCGATCCCTGTCCAAGTACCACGAGAAGCACCCGTACTCGATGGAAGTGAATGGTCAGCACTTCAGCGTTGGCTACGTCCCTGGAGACTCTGACTCTGGCCTCTTCGGTGGCAACTCGAATTGGCGTGGTCCTATCTGGATTGCTGTCAACTTCTTGCTCATTGAGTCTCTCCTCCGCTTCTACATGTTCTACGGCAACTCCCTCAAGGTCGAGTGCCCGACTGGATCTGGCGAACACATGCATCTTGGCCATGTCGCAGAAGAGATCCAGCACAGACTTCAGCATTTGATGGCGAGAGGTGATGACGGCCGTCGCGCGATCAATGATGGCAACGACATGGTTGATTTTGATCCTCACTGGAAGGACTACTTGTGGTTCTACGAATACTTTGACGGTGACAGTGGACGTGGCATTGGCGCCAGCCATCAATGTGGTTGGACTGGTCTGATGGCCAAGATGATTCACGACACAGGGTAAGTTGTCCAGCAGGAACGTGCTCAAGTATCACTGACATGGTATAGTATCAACTGTCGTCTCCCTCAGACACCTCGCAACCCCACAGCTGCTGCTAGCCATTACTTTGACGACACCTTCTCCCGCCAGAGCCGCAGTGCATTCACTCGCAAGCCCTCCATACTCCGCCGCTCCTCCACCCATCGATCGATAGGAATGCGCTCAGACTGGAACTCTAGCGCTGCCCTGTCAGAGTTTGACCAAGATGAAGACGACGAGACGACTAACGGCACTCGCCCAACTTCTGCAAACGGCGACTTTGACAAGGGAAGACGCTGGACCATCTTCGGTGATGAGGAGCGCAAGACCAGAGAGTCAGCTGATGAGCATGTCCACAATTATGTTCAGGATCAGTTGAAGAGGTTGATGACCCCTGACGGGCCGGTCGCAGGCGAGGACGAGCTCGACACTCATGTTAATGGCGACTGAGCAGATGATGTGGGGACCCTCAGATACACTTTCGAGGCATGATTGAAAATTGCATGGCATGGATCAGATTTGGTACACCTAGATATACATGTATAGAGAACAGTCCTGAGCATCCTGGCATCCCCTGTGTGCACGGGCCACTTTCACATGTCAGCCAGGAATGCGGCTCTTCGCCGATCGCTCTTCTCCGGGTCGTCATTCTGGCCTCGTGCAGAACCAAAGCCTCTCGACGTCTCGGGGAACGTGTTCAGTCATCTGTGGGCCACAAGCATCACATGCAACATGAATTGATTGCACTGGATCAGCCATGATTAATTTTGCCCTTCTAGACTATCCTTGAAAGTGATCCCTTTGCTCCTCGCTTTCGACACAAGCCTCTAACGGTTCCCCACTGGAGCCCCAAACAATGGCTTCAGAGCGCTAGTTCGGTCTCTTTTTGAGTTGCACAACTTCAAACATGATAGGTATGCGCTCACTTAAGCAAAGCATCCGGAGCAGTATGGGCTGACAGCTGTCCACAGACCATGTACTCGGCCGCCCATCGGTCAAGTTTCGGAAGACGCAAGTCTTCCTTGTTGTTGCCTTCTGGGGTGCATATCTAGGATAGTGGGTATATCTGTATTTGACAATTGAGCGGGTACTGACCCAGCTCAGTGGGCATCGACATGGCCCTCCTCTCTTCCGCCGGCTATCAAGACGTATCAGCACCCGACTCACGGCATGGCAGACGCTTGTCCTGACACTACTCTACCTCTACGTGACTCGCAACTTCGGCAAACTAGTCGGCCTCGAATGTCC
Organism: Elsinoe perseae; assembly: GCA_029448695.1. Lineage (NCBI taxonomy): Eukaryota > Fungi > Ascomycota > Dothideomycetes > Myriangiales > Elsinoaceae > Elsinoe > Elsinoe perseae. The sequence continues at coordinate 82,995 of JARDAA010000079.1, read as the reverse complement.
TGAGCCGCTGGCGAACCTGTACACAAGATCCTACTTTCGAGCAACATGGGTGACCACAGCACTGGACGCGGGCTTCTGGTCGGCGATGCATATCAAGCCCAAGTGGCTGAAAGACCTGAGCAGTGTCATCTTCACTCTATATTACCTGGTGTGCGCGGAGCAGGCAGACGAGAAGGTGCGCAAAGTAAGAGCTGGGTTGACATTGGACCATCTACGTATATCATGGGACAAGCCGATGACACCGTACATCAGTACTGTGACCTCGCTATTGCGACCGAAACTTACGAAGTACAAGTATCCGCCGCGTGAGCTACGAATACCAAGGCCGGCACAGTCAGCATACTCTGAGCCAATTAGAGCATGGCTCTACTTTGACGGGCCACTAAGCAGCTTGAAGAAGCACGACAAGATCATCCTGGATATTCCCGGCGGTGGCTTTGTCGCCATGAATCCGCGCTGCCATGATGACAAGCTAATTGGTTGGGCCGGACGGACTGGCCTACCAGTACTTGCTCTGGACTACAAAAAAGCGCCTGAACACCCTTATCCATATGCATTGAATGAGTGCTACGACGCCTACCATACACTTGTTGCTAGCCGAGGGACATGCATTGGTCTTTCCGGTCAGTTCGTGCCTAAGATAGTAGTCTCGGGTGACTCTGCGGGAGGCAATCTTGCTGTTGGCATGGTTCTTATGATCCTGCAGTCCGGTAGTACGGACACACGGAGATGGCAGGGAGAAGATTCTTTGCCACCACCTGATGGGGTTGTGCTCATCTATCCCGCCCTAGACATGAACATTGGCAACTGGATGACAGACGAGCAAATGGCGCTGATCAAAGACCGACGCTCGCGCAAGACCAACGAAGGTGTGATTCGGCGGAAGTCAGACGACTACCGCAAGCTTACTCCCGACACTCCTCACGGCAGCGACGACGAAGACGAAGGCTCGCCATCATCTCGACCGATCCTTAGTGTAGCCAATTTCACAGCAAGCCCTGATACGCCGGCGACCTCTGCCGCACATACCATCGACGCAGCGGCATTGGCCACAGCTGACAGCAAGCCCATGCATCTGAAAACCCGCCTCGCCATGAGTTCAATGATTAGCTACTTTAACGATCGTATCTTGACGCCCGAGATGATGAGAAGCATGATCATCCTCTATATCGGGCCTCACTCGCGGCCGGACTTCGCCACCGACTTTCTTCTATCCCCTCTTCTAGCACCAGAGTCCCTGCTGGCACGCTTCCCGAAGACGTACTTCCTCACTGGAGAGCGCGATCCGCTCGTGGACGACACGGTCATCTTCGCTGGCCGACTACGTCAAGCAAAGCTAGCAGCCTTCGAGGAACGGCGAGAGCTAGGCTTGACGGGTGCTCGGGAGAGATGGGTGGAGAGCGACTGGGTCAACGTCATGCTCGTACCTGGCATCTCACATGGCTTCTTGCAGTTCGTGAGCGTCTTCCCAGAAGGGTGGCGATACATCTTCCGATGCGCGAAATGGATGGCTGAGATCTTCCGTGATCTCGACATGAAGCACATCCGGGAAATGGAGCGGGAAGAGAAACGGAGATTGAAGATCGATTTAGAGAAAGCACAGCAAAGCACAAGGGATGCTGACAGAAGTGAGCCACCTATCGCTACCATTCGTGATACTGGCTTCTTCGAGGACGAATCTCCTGTTGAGAGCAGGCGGCACAGCACAAGCAGCCCAGAGAGAGAACGACATCATCGCCGGACGAGGACGATGAGCTCGGGCGATGAAGATAGGCCGTTGGAAATGAGTGCGATACGTGCCAGTCCTAGCATAAGAAAGAAGAGAGATGAAGCCAAGAAGGAAGGGTCGGCAGTGACGGTTATCCAAGCGGGCAAAGCACCGAGAAGTACGCCTGATACGAAGGGAAGAGGAAGAGGCGAGAGTGTCTCGAGTCAAACAGATGCTGCGAGGGCCAGGAGAGAGAAGACGAGGAGTATCGCTGCGTTGGCGAGCAGTGACGACCTGTTGGGCAGGAGAATGAAGGGCTTGACGGGCGGGTTGATGGGTCTGACAGAGGGTGATGATAGGACGCCCTGACCGGTCAGTCTGTACGATGTCTGTGGTCAACATCGAGGCGTTAAACGGGTTGTGCGCATGCGTGCACAAGACAGCCGAACATCCCGGTAGCAGAGACAAAATCTTTCTGCTTCTACAATAATGAAGCGAAGCGTCTACTGCGCCGCACTAGACACTATAGACCGATTTTCCGCGGCTAGGCGAGGCCTGAGACGTTCCTGTAGTGCAAATCAGAGATCATGCAGGGCGACATCCCTAGATTAAGAGGCAAAGTCCCTGCATCACAAGTAGTTTTTGTGCCACCTGGGCACAAATGGTTGAAGCAGATCGAAGCAGCGGAACAGACATCAAATTAATGAACACATCCTTCGTCGATCATCCTTCTCATCCCACAATTACCTTCCGGATCCATGCCGCTCATCAATACATTATCTTTGTCCGCCAAGTAGCCAAGATGGCGGCGGTGGGGCGGACAAAACCAACCAAGCAATGCCGGAGTAGAGCTTGACAGGGCGAGCTTCCGGATCAGGACTGGGCGCTGCCGACCTGCTCTCTTTTTCGCCATCGTGGACGGACCTGCAATTTACAGCTCAAGCAGTCATGCTGCTCCTACGCAGCAAATGGATCCGGTTCGACTTGCGATATTCCGGCCAAGAGGTCGCAATTGCGGAGTGGTTGCTCGCGCGGCAGGACCTGTACCAACGCGGCGTAAGGTGCGATAGTCCTGCCTGCATACAGAAGGTAGCGCCGCTCGTGTTTGTGGGAAAGTATAAGTTGTTCTGGTCGCTCATTCCTGAGTTTTGAAGAAGGTGGGTGTTGCTCATTCATTCCCAGCTATTGTCATTAGCCATGAAGGGCCTCTTCTCCTTCGCTCTGCTCGCTCTTAGCGCATATGCCCAGTCGCCGCCTCGTGGTACTAGCTTCCCCCAACCAGGTGGCAGCAGACTCCTCACTTTCAACGAGACTGTACCCAGCACTCGCCTTGCTCCGAGATCTGTCTCGCTTGCTTGGGTCGAGGTCGGAAATGATGGCGACTACATCTCTTCTGCTAAAAGTGCGCTGGTCATCACCAACGCTGGCACTGGTGTGAACTCGACTTTCGTGTCTGCCGACCGTGTACCTGATGACTACTACGACTACTGGATTTCCAGCGATGCCAGTCGTGTGCTATGGGCGACAAACTATACCAAGCAGTACCGTCACTCGTACTTTGCTAACTACCAGATCCTGGATGTTGCGTCAGGCGAGCTGACACCGTTGGTCGCTGACCAGGTCGGCGACATCCAATACGCCGAATGGTCGCCTGATGGAAGCCGCATTGCTTTCGTTCGTGCTAACGACCTCTACGTCTGGACTGATGGTCAGGTCGACAGAATCACTGAGAATGGTGGACCAGACACCTTCAATGGTGTACCTGACTGGGTCATGGAGGAGGAGATCCTCGGTGACCGCTATTCGCTGTGGTGGAGTCCTGACAGTACCAAGATTGCCTATCTGAGCTTCGACGAGCGTGGTGTCGGCGAATTCACTATCCCGTACTACGCTGCAAACACCAAGTACGGACCATCGTACCCGCGCGAGCTTCCCATCAGATACCCCAAGGTCGGCACTACCAACCCGAAGGTCGCCTTCATCCTACTTGACGTGGAGTCTTCTGCCGTCACCAATGTTCCTATCGACGCTTTCCCTGCTGAGGACCTAATCATCGGTGAGGTCGCCTGGGCCACGGACGACAGCTCCAATGTTCTTTACCGCGCCTACAACCGTGTTCAGGACGCTGAGAAGATCGTGAATGTCAACTCTCAGGAAGGCAGCTCGAGTATTGTCCGTGAACGTACCGAGACCACCGGCTGGCTTGACAACAACCTCTCTATCCAGTACGTGGGCGCTATCGGCGGCAACTCTACCAACAGCACTCGCAGAGGACAGGACACCTACTATATCGATGTCTCTGATGTGTCTGGCTGGAATCACGTCTATCTCTTCCCTGTGAATGGCGGTGAGCCACGCGCGCTTACTTCTGGCGACTGGGAGGTCCGTGCTATCCTGAAAGTTGACACTACCCGCGGTCTTGTCTACTACACCTCTACTGAGCGTCACTCGACCGAATCCCACCTCTACTCAGTCTCTTACCGCACTGGTACCAAGACTGCTCTCGTTGACGACACCATTCCTGGTTACTGGTCAGCCTCCTTTTCCGCAGGCGGCAGCTACTATTCCCTCTCCTACCAGGGTCCTGACGTTCCGTACCAAGAGCTCTACACCGTCAACTCCACCCGCCCTCTCCGCACACTCGAGGACAATACCGCCTTCATCGCTCGCATCGCAGAGTACAACCTTCCCGAAGTTACCTGGTTCGAGCTCGATCACCCCGATGGCTCGAAGCTGAACGTCATGCAACGCCTCCCGGCCAACTTCGACTTCTCCCGCCAGTACCCCGTCCTCTTCACGCCCTACGGCGGTCCCGGCGCCCAAAACACCGGCAAACAATGGAAAGCGCTCAACTGGAACACCTACGTGGCCTCGGACCCCGAACTTGAGTACGTGCAATGGACAGTCGACAACCGCGGCACCGGCTATAAAGGCCGTGCCTTCCGGGCCCAAGTGACCAACCGTCTCGGGGAGCTGGAGGCAGAAGACCAAGTCTTCGCCGCCCGCGAGCTGCAGAAACAATCCTTCGTCGACGCGAACCACTTCGCGCACTGGGGCTGGAGCTACGGCGGCTACCTCACCGCCAAAGTGGTCGAACTCGACAGCGGCGTGTTCCAGCTCGGCCTGATCACCGCGCCCGTGACGGACTGGCGCTTTTACGATACCATGTACACGGAGCGATACATGAAGACGCCTGCGCTGAACGAAGCCGGCTACAATGCCAGTGCGGTGCGCAAGACGCAGGGTTTCAAGACCATCGCGGGTGGGTTCCAGATCACTCACGGACTGGGGGACGATAACGTGCATTACCAGCACACGGCTGTGTTGACGAACTTGCTCATGGGCGAGGGCGTGGGACCGCAGACGTTTGAGAATGTGTTTTTCAGTGATAGCGATCATAGCATCAGGTGTAATGGCGACGGAACGTTTTTGTACAAGACGTTGACGAAGAGATTGTTTGAGGAGAAGAGGAGAAGCGTGGGGTTGGTGAGCGAGGTGCATCAGTGGAGTAAGAAGGATAAGATGGCGAGACGGTGGGAGGCGTGAGTTCAGTGAGAATGCACATAGCGGCATGGAAGGACATTGCTTCATTGATTCTTTCTGCCACTGTAAACTGAGAGGTATGCAACGTGAAGACCTTCCGTCATATTATATGCATACTATGATGTTGCTTATGCGGCCTCGACCATCACACCGCCCATACCTTGACTAGCCGACGACGCATCTCTCCCGTGTCCGAACCGTCCCTGGCTACCTGCAAAGGCCCCTATGCCCGCCAATGCACCCTGGCTCGCTCCTGCATTCCCCAACAATCCCGCACCAGTCGCTGTGCCAGGGGTCGGGGAATTGACTCCTTCCACAAGCGCCAGGAACTCCCTCACTCTTCCTACACCTAGTCCGCCCATACCTTGAGCGTTACCTGGCGCTTGACTCTGGCTTCCATCTTGTGCGCGCTGACTGGTCTGACTTCGCTGCGAAGAAGGCGGGACATCTTGGGCTTGGCTCGGGAATTGTGGTTGCGTGGACGAGGCAGAGAGGGGATTTCCCAGTCCTTCACTCTCTACCGCTGCTACTAAGCCAGAAAGCATCTCGTCGACTTTCTCTTCCGGCACGGAAGTGCAGAGAGAGACGACGCGGCGGTACATGCGTTCCAGGTCGAGGGATTTGGATTTGAGTGAGGCGTTTTCTTGAGCGAGGGAAGCGTTGTTGCGCTCGTAGCCGCGGGCGATGGCACGGAGTTGGGCGGTGGGTAGATTGCGGAGAGATGCAGGAGAGAGGCTGTTGAGGTCGGTAGGGAGATGGTAGCGTTGGATTATGGCTTCGTCCGCTGAGCCTACAGGAAGATTCGCGCGGTTTGTGGACGTGGACACGAAGCGGGAGAGGTTCTCCAATTTGCGCTCTCGCTCTTCTCGCAGCCGGACCTTGTCTTTCAGATCATTGAAGCGCTGTAGCTCCGTGGCCTGGTGGGATGACAGCTCTTGGATTTGCGTCGTCAATGCATCGATCTGTGTCATCTTCTGTTGTAGCAGAGTCTTGTGATTTTCTAGGTTCGATTGTAGAAGAGAAGTGAGTGCTGTACTCTAATTAGCTTTGCTGCGTTTGATAGCATACTGCACATACAAGTAATGACATCTTGGTTCTGCTCCTCAAGCATGCTCGCATTGACCATGCTTTCGTCTCCATCAGCATTAGTTGCCTGCGATTGGCGATCTACACCTTGACTGGCAGGCAGCGCCTTGCTGATAGATTGTGAGAAGGACATCATATCGCCATTGAATTCATCGACGACTCCAACACCAAAATCTCTCGCCGACACACCTTTGTGGTTGGGAATGGTTGGGTCTGCTCTGATTTCGAGAAGCTGCTGAATGATCGAGCGGTTGCCTATCCGGGCAACCAGGTTCAGAGCTGTATTTCCGCCTTTGTCTTGGGCATTGACGATCGTGGATAAAAATCTCATGAGACTCATTTGTCCATTGGAGCTCTGAGTAGCTCCGAGACCATCTTGCGAGGATCCATTGGAAGAGCTGTGTGTAGCGCTCCGTACAAGGAATTCTAATAAAGCTTCCAGATAGTATTTTGAACTGGGCGCACGTCCCTTGATGCCGCAAGCAACAGCTATGTGGTGCAATATCGTCCTGCCTTGAGCGTCTCGCACTTCGATCAAAGGCGAAAGTAATTCAAGCAGGTGTGGGAAGCAAGAATGCTCAGAGCAATTGTTGACAAGCACGGCTGCGACTAACGCAGATTGACCGGCAGCGTTTCCTCTCCACATGTTCGCGCCTTTTTGCAGGAGCAATCGTACGAGCGGTACCCTTGCGAGCGTTGCAGCCCAGTGCAGCGCAGTGTTGGCTGAGGCATCCAGTGGAAGGTCATAGTCTTCGGGGCTTAGCTGTGTGAAGGCAGGATGAGCGCTGTAGTCTATACGAGCTTGGTCGGCGAAGAGGTCCATAAGCATGGCTCTCTTCTCCTCTGCTTCGGGAGTCTCGGGGGTTGGGAGGGGAGGCAGCGTTATTGGCGGCCCATCGTAATTCGGATCCGGGTATGATGCTTGTTGATAGACGAACGATTCGTTCGGTTCCGTTGGAGTGCCCGACCGCATGGAGACGTCTACTGGGAGCGATGGCCGGCTATCGTCTGTTCGCATGCGCTTACGGGGCGGCTCTGATGCATTTGCGAAAGAGGCGTCCATAGACATGTCTCCGCCAAAGCTGTGATCTGACATCATGCTCTGCTGACTAGCAGACTGCAAGGATGGTCTCGGTGGCTGACCTCTAGGGGCAGTCGGGTTCAGTCGCGCCGCCTTTTCCATAGCTGACAATGCAACCGAGGACATGGGCGAGATGTTTGAGAAGAACGTACCGTTGCTTGCGGCACCGTTTCGATGATCGGTCGAGGTGTTATACATGCGTTTGCGGTTCGCAGCCATGGCCTGCTCCTTGGTGGGCGTGTCTTGCGTCTGGCTAGCCTCGATACCGTCATTCTCTCGATCATACTCCAGTAAAGGTCGCATTGCATCGTCTACGCCATACTGCTTGCAGAATTGTACGCCTCGGTCGTATGATATCCATGTGCCCTGGTATCGGCCGTACCCGCCTTGCCGCTTCTCATGCTCTCCGATGTGAATCTCCTTCTCTAAGACCTTTGTGCGCTTGCCCTTGTCGACTCCGGCGACCTTCAAGATCTGTGTCGCATTCAACCAGCCATCTGCTCTGCGCCGCATGCATGCGACGCCGTTGACCTCCATTTCGTATACCTTCACTCCAGAGTAGATAGCCGTGTAGATCTGTGGCTTATCGCTCCGGAATGGAGGCGCGGGTGGTTGGCTCGAGTCCTGGAACGATCGATAGGGTGATTTGGATGTTTGCGCACCATTCTTCTGCCCCTGCGAGGGATGCGCAAAAGACATACTGCTACCATTGGCGAAGGACATTTGCGCATCGCCGTAGTTCCTGACAGGAGATTGAGCGGTAAAGGTGGTGGAAGCGGGGTTCGCCATATTGGCGTAGGAAGTGGTTAGGAGTACAGAAGGCGGATATGTTGTATTCTACAGTCAATCAGTCCATGTGTGCTATAATAGGGTCGACAGTAGCGATCGAGTAGTCGTTCAATTCGAGGTTGTCCGAGCGCAGAACTCCGTAATGGGCAAATTGCGAACGGGAATCGAGGAAGACGTGGACGTGTCGCGCGTTTTCTGGCACCAGGAGAGGGGCAACCAATCACATCTGGTCGAAGGGATCCACTCCTCATGCTCCCAAACGAGTCCGTGCACTCGTCTACCAACGCCAGTCTCAACGTCGCGCCTTGAAAGCCAGTAGCCCTTCGAGTAGGCTTCATGTCTGTTACTCGGACAGCGACTTTGCTGCGTGATTCAAAGCCGGCGCGGCTGGCCTTCAGCAATCTGCCACTTCATCACGCCTACTCTGGTGAACAGCTTGCGACTGCACGCCACTGCTATAGGACACTTCTGAGGGAAATCTCGTATTTCCCGGATCCTTGGTCGAGAAAATATGTGAAGCAATTCGTGGTGCGAAAGTTCAGACAACCATTGAAGGCCGTGCCAATCGATAAAGCCGACGCCGAAAGACAGATATCCTATCTTGTCGAGAGTACCCGTAAGAATGTCCGACAACTTGTACAAGCCAACGATGGCGAGAAGCATTGCCTGGAGAAGCTACTGCGGCTGACGTTTGCTCGCACTGGGAAAAGACGTCACGAGACACTGAACCCTTTACTAGCAGACTGTGATTACAAAGATCCTGACAAGCCTCCCTACTTGTCGCCCACCCTGGAAGCTCTGCTCGTTTCTCAGGTTATCAACCAGCCGCCATCAGTAGGACGAAGCAATCCTCGGTCTCTAAAGGCTTTGATACCAAAGTACGATGATCGCAATGCTTGGTTGCAGTCTGTCTCCAGGAAGAAGGCACTGCGCAAGGCTCGACGCGAACTCTTCGACAAGTTTGATCGAGTGCATGTGCCCCTGCCGCATGATCAATGGAAGTACCTCAAAGGTGTAGTGTGCGAGTGCCGGCCAATTCCGGATTTTCCCAAATTCAGACCGCGGGTGAGGCGCCAAATGAATGCACGTTTAGAGGAATCGAGCCGCTCGGAACTTGTACGGCTGGGCCTTGACATCGACAACGAAAAAGTGTATCCTTTCGCAGATCTGGAGCGTGGCACAGTCTCAAATCAGCTGCCAGACGATGCCGATTCTGGAGAAAGCCGGAACCGAGCTGTGTCGCGCAACATAACGATACGAATCATGCGGCGACGGTATAGGGCAGTCTTTGCTCAGTGTTCTTATATGCAGTTCGACAAGAAACTCGACAATTGGACCATACACTGGGGCCACAAGGTCATACAGACGTACCCACGACTTTGAGCAGCTTTTGTTGCAGACTTTGGCAGAGACCGAAGGGTCGCATACAAACCATATAGAACGCCAACGTCAATTCCGGCGCCATACCAAACGCTGGAACGATGACAAGGACGACTAAAATGGATCCGTGTCGCATACAGGGAGGATGTCTCACGATTCACCCAACAGTGTACCAGAACCTGGAGACTCACAGCACCAATCGTTCACGCTCGGTGATAGTATAGCTCTTGGAGAGTGTCAATGCCAAGTTGGACCGGGCAAGAGCCTTAGTCGACTCCTACTGGCATCACGCCGACGACTTCTCAACCAGGGGCTTCGTCGGGACTGACGGTAGCTCGGGCCGCGACCCCGCTCCGACCTCCCACCGCCTCACGCCGATTTCCTGAAGGTATTGAAACTTGCGTCAAGGTCTTCAATTTCTCATCATTTCTACTCGAAAAAGGTAGAGCAGTGGACCTCGTCAAAATGAGCGCTTCATACACGATCGATCACGCATCACGTGATGGTAAGTTAGCCCTCCAAGCACTTACCATTCTAATGCGGACAGATGTACCCCACATCCTTGCCATGATTCAGGAACTTGCCGACTACGAGAATGCTTCGTCCTCCAACAAAGCTACTGTACAGACCCTCACCGACACCCTCTGCCATGCTGCTGCTCCTGGCGATGCGCCATCCGGCCCAGGTTACGCAAAGACCCTTATCTTCCGCATTCCACTGTCCTCTTCGAACCCCGCTTCTACAAATTCATCTCACTCGTATGCATCGCAAGGTGGTGAGGTAGTTGGAATGGCGCTCTACTTTAACAACTACAGCACCTGGCGGGCTGCTCCAGGAATCTACCTCGAAGATCTGTACGTGCGAAAAGAGTATAGGAAGAGAGGGTATGGCAAGCTCTTGATACAGGCATTGGCGAAGGAGACACTACGGATAGGGGGCAAGAGGCTAGAGTGGAGCTGTTTGAAGTGGAATGAGCCCAGTCTGCAATTCTACAGGTCGCTTGGAGCACAGGAGATGACAGAGTGGGTTGGCCTGCGTGTCGACGGCGAGGCGTTGGAGAAGCTGGGCAGCATATGAGCTCAATGAGACGATCAGTGCGTCAGAGAAGGATCACAGCACTGCTGCACAAGAGCGTGGTATTTTTTGTACATATCCTACATCCCTTACTACCTGGGTATACCCTACCGCTACCGCCTTCTGAGATACCAGTTGTGCGCCAGCTCGTACATCTCCTCGTTATAGGGCGACGGTACCTCTGCCAGACCCGGTCGCGCGACGGGATGCCGTAAGTAGACAGCGGAGCAAATCTTTTGATTCACCTCCAGATAGCGAGGAATGAATGCGAATGCCGACATGTACTCCCGTGGCTGCCATGGGGTTGCGTACGGTTTGCTCGCGTCGACTGCCCCTCCCGATGCGTCGTCGTCTGAAGCAATGTCCAGTGCTTGTCGTAGCAGTCGCGCATCTCGGTGTGGGTAGATCTTGCCCTCCTCCGCATCCTTCTCACTGGTCTTTGCCTCCGACTCGGCTGATGCTTCTGAGCTTGTCGACGCCTCGCCTCCGGTCAGCTTCTCCAATGTCGCCTGTAATTCTTCCACTGTGTCTCCTGCTGGCGCGCCAGCCACTTGGTTGCCCCTGATCTTTGACATTGTCGACTTGACTTGTCGACTGAACGCCCGCATCTCTTGCTTCTGCTTTCCGGACATCTTTGCTTTCTCTTTGGGGTCTGCCATTATTTCTTTGGCTTCCAGAAGTAAATTCCGAAGCGCCTTCTTCGGATCTTGCGATTCTTCAACTACCGCATCTTCGAGAGTTTCGCCTTGCTCGAGACCTCTCTGCGCCCCGTCAGTCTCAAGCTCTTCCTCCACTTGGGTGTCTTCCTCATCCTCCATCTCTTCTGCTGTTCGAGAAGACTTCGCCTCGTTTGTTTCAGTGTTGTCACGTCCCAATGTTGACTCGGGACTGTTCTTGTCAAACTTTCGTGCACCAGTAGCGTACAATACTCGCTCTGGCTCGACCTGGAACATGTCGCCAGGGTTCAGTAAGTATCCTGGATGTCGCATCTATAGTTCTGTTAGCATCTCAGCTGCACGATGCTGGCACTAGGACGTACCCTCCGTCCATTTACTCTCACCGCCCCATGTACCACAAATTGCCTCGCTTGCAATGCGCTGCTCGCAAACAACGCTCTCCATACCGCAGTGTCTAGCCTCCGCTCTGTGGGCCAATATGCCATCTGCATGTACGGCGTACGCAACCCAACGCTCTCATCAGGTGCTCCCTCTGCTAGTCCTTGCTCCTCATTCTGCCCTTCCTCCCCTTCCTCTTCCTCCACAAATTCATCGTCTGCCGTCTGTCTTCCCCCACCTCGCCCAGCACTCATATCTGTTCCATTTGTCTGTGCCAGCACGTTCGTATCCATGGGCACAACGGCAGGCAATCGCCGATCGAACATTAATTGCCATTTCTTTTCTCGTATTTGATTGCCGTGGAATGCTCGCGTAAGTGATTTGGCCTCCCATTTTTGCTGGAAAAAAGTCTTGAAATCATACCGGGGCTCGCGCAGACGAGAGAGGTTGAAGAGCGTCCATTTTGACCAATCCTGCCTCACCTTTGGCCTCTTGAGATTGTGAAAGCGTTTGCGCGTCATGATGGCGCTGTGTCTTGAGGTCCAGATGGTGCTGGCGGCGGAGGACAATTTCTTGAGGTTGGAGCTGGCTGCGCGCAAGGAGATGTGGTACACCGACGCGCCTTCGCCTAGATATTTCCCCGTTCAAGATCCCCGGTCACTTCTTCGCACCGCGGTGTCCATTCTCTCATTGTTGCGATCCCAAATAAGGTGATGCTGCAATCTTTGTCGTCGGAAAGACCCACTCTCTCGTCTCCACAGGTCCATATACTATCGACCATGTTACCCCAAGAGCTCCAAGGCGGTCATAAACGCTACAAGGAGGACACTCTTGCATTCCCGTCTTGGTTGATAGATGCATCATAACGTTATGGAAGTGAGGACTTCTCCCAGGTTGCAGCCGACGAATCCTCCCTGGCCCCAAAGCAGACAAAGCAGAAGAAGATAAGTGTCTAAGCCACTTTTCCCTCCGTTTAATGCTTTCCTGCAGCACTAGGGTCTCATGCACGTTGGACTATCGTGACTGCAGCTCCCTTCCCTCGCCATGAATTCAACAAAATGCAGCCATAGGTATTTGGAAACTTTGATGATAACACTTCATGACCATACTCTCCAAAGCGACACCTCACTGGGACACTCAGAGTCCCACAAAACAACTTTTCACAGGATCTCTTCATAGTTCCATTGAGCAAGTTTATAAGCTTGGCCACGTCCATCTCTGACGCGAACATATCCATTCCGGCGCCGATTGACACAGCAGTCCGTCGTGCGATATTGCTTCGTGACTAGTCAGAACAGACGAGGCCATCGAGTCAGGAAAGATTCTCTTACTGCACATACAAAGACCGGAAAGGTATGATTCTCGATATTGATGAAGTTGGGGACTCATTATCGATCGATCGAGCAGGCCAATCAAGGCAATCCATCGCCGAGAATACCCCTCAGCGACTTCGAAAACTACGACAATGTCCTCACAGATTCCAAAACTACCATAGCCTCTTCTATGCTGGCGGCGGCAAAGCGAGCTAGCAAAGCGAGACAGCCACGTGCGGATCGGTCTCCCCAGAACGACGGAAGTACTACCACCAGTGTCGAAAACAACATTCACTCTTGCTTTATCAACGTGGTGCAACAAACGCTCGACACCGTCAGCAGCAGCAACGGCAGCCAGACATTAGCCAGTGTTGGCAACACTTTCTTCCAGCTCTCATCAACCGACAAGAGCTATCGCATGCGAACGCGAAGATGATTCTGAAGATGGTGTGGAAGCCCTTGAAGAGCTTTTTGCTTTTTTCCGATGACTGTGCTCGCATTCGAGACATCGTTAAGAGCTTATGGGAGGAGTACAATGACCGCAACATGACGACCTCTGTCGCGACTAACAGGACTTTCGGTATGTATCAAGGACCACCCATCATCCATGGAGGGATTGAAAGGTGCTCCGACACTTTCAGGCAATCATACGTGCTGGAAGATCTGCATCGATCCGTATACTATCATCATCTCAGTTCCTGTCAACAAAGCCGGCGCCCGAGGTATAGCACGAGGCGACGCCAGATCGGAGCAGGAGGGCGTCAGATAGAGAGATCGGCAGCACGACTGGCTGTAATGTAGCGAAGCAAGCAAACAGAGGGTGTGAAAAATTTCTGCAAAATGGCTGAGCAAGGAATTTATACAAGTGCAACCCGGTTGTCGCTAATGTGGTAGTATGCATGTGATCAGGATCAATGGGACGCGCTGATGCAGTGAGGCGGTGATGCGGCTGTTCCGGAGCGGGCGAAAACGCCCTCCGGCATGCCAAGTCTCTTCCGTTTCGGTAGATAGACCTCTCGTCCTTCTATTTCAATCCGCTATCTCAATCAGTGTCTTCAATGTTGATCGATAGAACTCTTAAATTTGAACATAGATTGGAACGTACGTCTGTCAGATACGCAAGACACATGCACCTTATCAGGTATTTTCGGCAAATGTCGCGAGAAGACCAGCGCGACTAGTGCTGCAGGCGCGAGCACCTAGCCCCTTGCCAAGAAGTCTAGCAAACGCCCCTGCATGATGGTTGCATGGTCGCATCTGCGCCGCACAAGGCGATGAAGTTCACCTTTTCTTACTCTCGTGGCTCTGTCATTTCTTCTCTCAATTCTCCATCGTCTATCTCTTGAAGTTGAAAAAAATGCTGCCCAAGGCTCTTTACGGTACTTACAAACAGTACAAGGCCGATACGGCGGTGTTCACATCATGGTTGGCTCAGACGGCAGAGAAGTGTGGCTTGGATCTAGGACCCAGGATCGAGTCTGCAACGAGTCTTGTAAGTGTCATTAGTAAAGTCATGGTGTTGCAGGGCTGACCATCATGAAAAGGTTGACTATTCGCTGCCAATCAGTCGATTTCAGGATGCCGCTTTGGTCATCGCCAGGACAAATCGTAAGGTACCTCAGCTGATCGTTGATGCTGCAACAAGATCGATGGCGGCAAGGCGTCAATGCACCAAGTGGTTCGATAAGCAGTCTCTTGCCGATGATGCACATTCGCACTTTGTCCAGATCATGTCTGCCACACTCGCTCTTTTAGGTGTCGAACAGAGCTTTCGCAAGCAGAGATCACCGTCGCCTCCTGCGGTGTCGATGGCGAACGTTTCCGGCCGGAACGCCTTCGCCAACCTCTCGGGCCTAGATATGGCAGAGAAGCAGGACGTGGTCGTGCAGCCGGCAAGATCTGACTCGGCCGTCTCTACTTCTCGAGTAAAAGTCACTGTGGAGGATGACGAGATCGAACGTCTGGCCGAGGTTGTGTTCGAAGCCCACTGCCTGTTTCAAGACTACCAGGAGATGAGAGCCATCGTCAAAGCGACATGGATGCAATACAGAGACCACAAGATTGATTTCATGACAGCGGCGGTGACCACAGATACTGCTTTTGATCTGGCCAAGCAGGAGAGCGCCGAATTTCTCCGCGCTCACCCAGACCTGGATGGTACGAATGGAGCATCATGGCTTCTATTCAAGGACTACTGTAAATCTCATGGTGAAAACGAGGACTCTTGCAACAACTCAAAGAAGTCACTAATGAGCCGCTTCCCCGAAATCGCGGACTGGTGCCTGATCTCGTGGATGGATCTTCTGTCAAGCTTTTGCAGCGCTTCGATGCCTCCATCATCCACGACAGATACTACCATTCTTACTCCTGGACAGTTGGACATCCACCCTGAGCAAACCACGCTCATAAGACTTCTACATCAGCTACAATCGCTCCACCGAAGCAAAACGCACTTGCCGATCACAGACAGGTTCACACAAGGTTTTAGCACCATATTGAAGACAGAAAAGATTCCCTTATGGCTGGGCTTTGCCGCCAGGACAATGTCGGATGTACTTCAAGCCGTTGGTACCGAGTCCGAAAGAGTCTACACGGAGATGCGCATGATAGGTCTGAGGTGGCAAAGGACACTGAGGCTCCATAACAGTCACGTATCACACTTCGCTGCAACGCTTGAACAGGTAGCAGAGGAAATGAAGAATTTGCGCAACGAGCTGAAACAAGGCGTCTCTCGAATCACGAAATACATTCTCCTCGAAGTCGTTATCCCGGATAGAAAAGGGATTGAAACACAGCACCGTACCACGTCAAGCGCTATGCCCATTTCGGAACCCTTATATAGAGCAAATCCGGTCCTGGGCGGGGTATTGTGTTTTGGTACTCTGCTGGGAATATACAACATGAGCCTCGAACTCGCCGATCGAACCTCGTATTACAAGTCTTGCGCTTTCCTCTATAACGGGGTACAGCATGAAATCGCAGGCTACGATATTCAATGGCCGGACATGGATACCTTGCTCGAACTCCACGGAGAAAATCGGGTGTTCCCAGGAGATCGACCATCGCGCTATACTCAGACATGTAGACACATCTTACTCTCTTTCGGCCACTCCAGTACCAAATTGAATACTGGCAATAAAAAGCGGCCTTCACGGATTCGCAAGTTTGACATTGAGCGAAAGAATTTCTCAGCGGAACGAGTGAGAAGATTCCACGGTCACGCAGATGTGTATAACATTTTTTATACACGTTACAATAGTCAGAAACCGCTCAACCTCACGAATGACTCTCTGGAAACGCTCCACAGGCAAGTCGCCCGCGAACCGGGTGATGCTATAACACAACCTCCTACATGTCCATCTCGGCTGCTTCAACTCATTGCTGACGGTTTGAAGCTGAATGAGCCAAAGCTCAACTTTGATCACCTGGGACTTGATCGTCGCTGCTTCACTTTCTTGAGTGAAGTTTGGACAGCCGTGCTACCGGTCCTTCAGGGATTCGATTCGATGTTTCTCGCTATGGCAGATCCCGGCGTTGAGCTCTCTGGTCTGGCTATGACCTTGTTCCATATGGCTCACGAGAATCAGCGGGGTTTCGCTCATCTCTGCGGGCCCAACAAACCACCGAAAGGCACGATACACCAATGTGACGGCATGATCAGAACTGCAAATGTGCTCAGAGAGTGGACGAAGGCCAATGGATCGGTCGGTCTGAGGGAACTCAATGTGTTCGGCAAGCAGAAACTAGTCATCAAGCCCGTACAGAGAAGTCAGACCCCGTCGCCCAATTCGGTGAGCGTGCATCTGGCTGACCTGATCGGGAAGAAGAAGCTGGATCATCTTCTCACTGGCATCAAGATGGAGTGATCTTATCTCCTCTTGTGGGACATCTTGTAATGGCTGTGCTATGAATTACCACTCAGTCTATTCAAAGCCCTACTCGCCCAATCAGATACAATGAGCAACCTGCAGTCAAAGGCTTGTACCCGTTCTCGAATCCCTCACAAATATTGTTTGGCAGCCACGGATTCCAGCCCGCCGAACTATGGAGGAAGAAGACATCCTCGTTCACAAAGCATATGCCACAGGGAGAATGACAGAACTTCCCGCCCCCGTCCAGGAACAGCAAATCATCTCACGCCTTGGCGATCGATACCAGTCGAGCAAGGTCACTCCAGCGTATACCTTCCCGCCCCAAAATCGGGAAGACGGCTCCTCCGCAGATTGCTCTGGAGATAGGCAGAAGGGCTTCCCGCTCTCAGGTAGTGGCTGGCAGACATACATGTCTACCCAAGATGGTGTTGGTGTATCCTTCATGGTATTGAGGAAAGCGAAGAATCTATCATCGGTTTCCTTGTCTTGGGCTGTCACACCGAGGTGGAACATGAAGCGCTCAGAGTTATACTTTGTAGCAATGCCGAGCATGGGATACACTACATGTCCTAGGGCTGTCATCTCATCGCCCAAGGACTCCAGCATGCGGACCAGCGAGGTGGGGCACGGCTCGTTCAGTGAGCA
Source organism: Elsinoe perseae (assembly GCA_029448695.1). Lineage (NCBI taxonomy): Eukaryota > Fungi > Ascomycota > Dothideomycetes > Myriangiales > Elsinoaceae > Elsinoe > Elsinoe perseae. Next base: position 65,449 of record JARDAA010000079.1, on the reverse strand, counting down.
ATCATTCTCTCGGTGAAGTGGGGGGGGGGCGAGGTCGTAGATTCGGGAGTTGGAAGGCCTTTCTTGGTAATTCGGCGAAGTTCGTATGTGGAGATCATCGGCACCATTTCATAATTGCAAAGATATCCTATCAGAGATCCCGACATGATGATTCTTTTTTCCGAAGCATTCGTGGAATTGATGTACTCTGACGTACAGCATGTTCGCAGCCTGGTAAGTCATCTACCATGCGGTACCATCAGAACGCCCAACTTGAAGGAGTCATGAGCCTCACAGGAACGCACATCAACTTCTTTTCGTCGTCGCCTACTCTCTGCAGCATGCTGATGGCGAAGTAGAACTAGACATGGCAGGCTTGAGTGCTCAGTGCACTCGAGTGATCTTCAGTATTGATGGAAGTCGGCTGACTCGGTGACAGCTTGAACAGTGATAAGAGCCGGATAAATACCCAGTGAAGCCAAAACCAATCATAGAGACTTCAATTCAAGCTCGAAACCAGACATGAGGAGATACGGTCAGGAGTGAATAGCACAAAGGAAAAGAAGAAATGAAAGCATCCTACTACAATTCGAATGGACGGTCTGGCAATGTCCCTTACTGCTGTACTTGAGTTTGCACGCAAACCCCAGTCGAGACTGTGCATCCAAATCGTACTCTAAGTCGCTCGTAAGAAATATTGATCGTCACGCTGTTGCATTTTCAAACCTTGTCAGATCTTCTCTTCGATGTTTTCACCCCTCCCAACCTCCAATATGCTCAAATTCCAGCAATGGTGAATGGTCTTGCTCTCCTCCGACAGGAACTACATGGTTTACGCCCAATACGATCATCAGCTTCGCTGCCGTGTTGTAGTAGGATGTAAGCGTCGGGAGCGTTGAAGTCAAGCAAGTCGGCATGAGTATCTCTGTGGAGGTGACGTTTGTCGGCATCAAGGATGGGAGCTGCCATGTCCTTCCAGCGGATACCCGCAGCATTGTTGATGACCATTCTGACATCCATGCCGATCGGATTCCACATCCATACATTGATGATCTTGACAGGTGGCTGACAGACTAGCATGTTCATCCACGACGTATCAGTGGTTACCTTCTTGAAGAAGCTAACTATATCCTTGTCGATATCGAAACTGCTACCGGCGAAAGGGTGGATCGCAAACAGAGGATTGACGAGGTGTCCGGTGATCCAGTGGGTATCTTGCAGACTTTCAGGAATGTGGACAACGGAGGCGAGACATGGCGAACAATCTATATGAGGGTGGAAGGGGTTCTGCTTGGCAAGTATTCTCCTTTGGCGATGATCTGGTCTGAAGAAAAGCTTCTTCTGGATTCTGCCCGAAGTTTGGATGCAATCGCGGAAACCAGAGTTAACGAGCATGCATCTGAGGATGGAACTCATGGGTAGGTGAATGATGATCACCTCCATGAGATACAGATTTTCGAGCAACGCTTGTGAGGCCATGATAAGACTGTAACAAGGAGTGGGTGTGAATTGACTAGGAAGCTTTGCGTCGATGCGACGATGCAGTATGAAAGAAAGTAAGTGAGTACAGCGATGGGCAACGAGATTGTACTTGCTTTTTGACTCAACCTGCAATTCATCCCACATATCCTATGTCTTGAATCCAGGAGGCACTCCACCAATTCTCATGATGTTTGCTTTCATGAGTTCTCCTCTGGCAGGTTATTGTACCACTCGTCCCAAGCCCACTCCCCTGGCCATATTTCAGAAGGGCCGCAGTCAGCACACTCATAACCCTCGAGAAATCCAGGGCTGCGGAAGAACGTATGGTCAGTAAAGATCTCAACGTCACGAAGCGTCTTTCCATGACTAGCACACCATCCTTGATCGCGGATGTAACAGGCAACATCTCCCCATGTGACTCCTCGCTCTTTGGTCATCTCTACCTTAATCCACAACGAATCTACCCAACAATGAATCTCCACGTTGTTCGTTGGGGCTGGCACGTGAACGTGCTCAACTAAGAGGGACTTCGCGTATCGTCTTTGAGGAGTTGCAGGATTGTGCGGTCCATGGAAGTTCTGATGGCCTGGAAACTATGGTAGGTGATATCGGTGAAGATGGGATGTGGCATGCGCATTGAGACTTGTTCGATCTCATCAAGGTGATCAGGTGGCCTTGCAACAGCCAGCGGACAAAATCCGACTGGCCAGTGCGTTTTGTGACGCCTCTCACGAGCAACGAGCAGTTGTGAACCTGTCTCGGACCATGGTTTGAGGTAGAGTGTCTTATGTATCTCGAGAGAAGTGTCGATGATTTTCTCGAATGCGGTGCAAACGCTCTGAGATCTCATGAGTTCGACTATGGGCAAACGCTGCAGAACGCACTCGGTGAGGTACGGATTGCTGAGGACGCTTTGCCTTGCTGTGAAGTTGGCCATCGCAGTCGGTCGGCGTGTGAATCGCGCCAAAATGTAATAGTCAGTACTGTTCAGGTCAATACCAGACATGGACAGGCTTCTAAAGTTACTCACAGTGAATGTGCTTGTGGGGAGCTTCTGTTTGGAAGGGCTGCGCGTTTGTCCAGGACTACCAAAGTGGTGTGTTGTGATATCTTCGAGCTTCGAGCTTCAAGCCTCAAAGAGACAACAAAAGCCGTGAGGATCCGTGCGCCTCTCACATGCCATCTCTTCCTCCATGCCCACACTTTTGGCACCAGCGTTCATTCCCCACTATCCTTACACTTTCCATCATGTCCCTTCCTCTCCTTCCTCTTCCAATCAACCAGGATGCTACCCTCCAAGTGCAAGAACATGTACTCCTCGAACTCATGCCTCATCCAGTAACTGCCTTCTTCACCCAATGCCTCCTCCATCACATCTCTCCGCCGCACACCAGTCTCTTTCAAACATTCTTTGATCCGTACTTCTGGTGTTATACCTTCTCACGGATCCAGAGGCGTAGACTCTACCCGAATATTGTCGATCGGCGGATGGCACACCAGCACATCTCTCCACCTTCCATCTCGCGCCAGTACCTCCCAGAAAGGAAGTTCACAACCCTCCTTAGCACCAGCATTGGTATCAGTATCGCTCAGTCTCGTTCTCCACAGGCGTCAATAAGATATGAGGGATGCTCGCACACATCTCCCATGCCTCGTCCGTGTTCTCCGCCGGACGCATAGCTTGGCAGGAACACTACTTACTTTGACAGTCGTACTCATCGACGACCAAGAGCGATGGAAAGCCAGGTGCAGGCTACAGGTAGAGCCTGCACTGGAGAAGGGTGGTGTCTTGAACAGTGGAGCAGAAGGTGTGGTTCCACGGCAGTAGCACGCAGCAGGAAGCGGTAGTCTAGCTGGGAGAGAATGATTTGAAGGAGGCAGAGGGAAGTGAACACCGTCATCGCCGCCTCAGAGACATGTAGTTGATATTATCGCCCGGTAATGACATTTCCAAGGGCGTTATGCGATTTAGCTTGTGACAAGCTTGGGCGCATGCAAATGGCAGCGGCATGTGAAGTTAGAGGGTCCGGCTTGGCGAGCCGCTGGTCCAAGCTCCAATTTTTGTCGGGCAAAAAACATCGAGCAACTGGGCGAGAACTCTATACGGTCGGACTTGATTTCTCGTTGGAATACCTTTATCATATGCCTCTAGTCCTCGAGGATCTGTCCTAGAGCTTCCTACGTTTGACACTTGTTTGCCCACCTCCAATATCCGTCTCATGTGTCTCCACGCCTCTCCAATCACCGACTTTCCTCACGACATCCTCTGCCATCTCCTTCGCATCTGTCACGAAACCTTCATCGCCAGGATTGAACATTACTGCGTTTGCAAACATACGCATGACCTCCCTCTCTAGCTGCGCGCTGTTGACGATACCTTTTGGCGGGATCAGATCTTCAGATTTGGGTAACGTGATGGTGCTGCCGGTGCTTTGACCGGCATCTTCACCCTCGTCTTCTTCAGCTTCGGCCTCTTTAGCGGCGATGGCGGCGTTGACAGCTTTGGCGCCGGCTGTGATGGCTGCTTTGATGCTCTTGAGGTCTTGTGGACGCTTGATAATGTCGTTGTAGCCCTCTGCTTCTCTCTCGGTGACTGGCTTCTGGAATGGTCCTGCATGTCTATGTGCTGAGATCTCATTAAGAATGACAGCAGAGAGACGAGAGAAGTTCCGCGTGGCATATACGACATCCCTTCGCTCCTCGCGATGTTCTGTAGGAGGTGCGGGGGATCCTCGAGGCGAGGGACGCACTGTTGACGACGGCGGTTGAAGTGTAGAGCGACGAGTCCGTGTAGAGCGACTGACCGGGGTCTCGGCAGGATCAGAGATAGGCTCTGCTGGGGTTGAGCGATCGGCCTTTATCCCGCCACGGGTCCGTGTGCTCGGCGCATCGGGCATGGAGCTATCTGGGTGCGACATGACAGATTGGCTGCGAGTGCGGCCTCGTGTTGAGGATGCGATATTGGAGGATGCGACCGAGCTACCCCTTGTCTTGCGAGTGACCTTGGTAGACCCTTTCCGCTGTTTGATAACGGCGCCGTCGTTGGGCGGTGGGCTGGACGCGGGCTCTTGTGGAGGTCGGATGGGTTCCGCGAGTGGTCTTGTCGGACTAAGCGGCTCAGCAGCAGGTCTTGTCGGTGAACCTGGAGGCTGCAGAGGCGTATGTTCTTGAGCTTTCCAAGTCGAGAAGGATCTAGGTCTTCGCAAAGATGCAACAACAGAGTTTGTGAGACGTTGCGAATCGAGGGACAATCGAGGATGGGGTTGTGGGGTTTGGGGAAATGGCGAATATTGCGCATACGGGCTCTGACCCCCGGGAGGGCCTTGTTGTGGCGGAGGCTGAGCATAGCGATTCTGCTGTGGCGTAGAACGTTGGTTTGGATACTGATGCCGGACTTTGCTCGGGTCTTGTGCAGAGACCTGAAAGGGCGGTAATTGGAAACCGCCTTGCTGTGATGGCCGTATTTGATATGGCGGCTGCTGTTGTTGCGCTTGCTGGGGCTGCATGTATGGTTGCTGCTGACCGGGATATTGCTGATACTGCTGGTACTGGTATGGCTGCTGAGGTGGCGGATAGCCTCGAGCTGCAGGAGATACCTGTACAGGAGAAGACCGTACCTGAGAAGGTGAACCATAATGCGGAGGCTGCATAGGAAGCTGCCCGGGCGGAGGCGGCGCTTGGAAGCCGTTTTGCATCACTGGTGATCCTTGAACCTTCATGCCCGAAGGTACAGGTAGCATCCTTCCTGGTGACGTCGGAGACTGGCTTGCTGCCTGATGCTGGGTCGGTGGGCTGGGTGCTGCCATTGGATACTGCGGCATATATGGGGATGAATGTTTGACCGGAGGTGATGCCTGGTACGGCAGCGGCTGTGGTCCTTGATGTTGGATAGGCGATTGGTGCGGCATCGGTCTTCCCTGCGGTGGGATATGCGGACCTGTAAGATGCTCTGGCGCCATCTCTGACAACGGAGGAAGCGGTGCTTTTGTGGCAGCTGGCACGCCTACAGGCACAGTGCCTGAAGATTGTCTGGCATGAGCAGGTCTCGCAGCTTCTGGCTCTGGTTCATGGTTGACCAGAGCATCGATACTCGCTCGGGATGATCTTGGCCTCTCCTCTGATCGCGACTGGTCTGGTACATGAGTATCTGCACTCGCTGGACGAGATGTCTGATCTACTGCCTTTGCGATACCCTCAGGCACACCCTTGTCGGTATAGTTCTCCGGTGTTTGTGATGGTACACCATTTTCGAACTTGAGCTTCTCGTCAAACTCTCCAAGCTCAAATTGGCTGATTTCTTGGTCCAGTTGATCGACATACTTCTCCTCTTGCTTAATTTCGGCAACGATAGTATCGCGATATCGAGCGTATAGCTTCGTTATGAGACGCGGTAGCAGATGGATCTGTTTCGCAGCCGCTTCGACTGTCGGCAATGACGGGCTAGCTGCCTTGCGTTTTCGCGAACCCGGTGATACGTCTCCATTTTGTAGAGGCTGTTCGTTGCTACTTGTGTTGTTGTTGTCCTCGCGTGCCTCCTCTTTCACCAAACTCAAGAAGAGATGCTGAAGCGCGTCGGCGGAAAGCCGGTCGCGATCAAAAGTCGCATCATTTTTCACCAGTGGTAGTGTGACCAGCTCATTTGATATTTTACCAAAATCGATAGAGGTCAGATCCTGCGACCTAAGAGCTTGAAAGAATAATAAAGACTCGAGAGGAGTATATCGCGTCGGGATGAGGCCGTTCGTCACCATGAGGAGGGACGTCGTGCGACCGGGACAAGGAGATTGAACGACGTGTCGATACTGTGAGACCGCTCATATTTCGTGTAGAGAGAGGGTGAATTAATTGCGAGCCATGTTGAAGTGATGATCTCGTGGATTATTGCGTCGTTATTCGTGGTATTTTGATGTCGCTGTAAATCAAAATTTTGCGACGGACGGAGTTGGTGATGATCTTCTTCGTTTGGTGATGTTGGAGTTTTTGCTGCACCTTTGGGAAATGTACTACACCAACCAGCCTTCAAGCATGGGAGGGAAAAATTACGCTACCTCGAAATGGCGTCCGCGAGTGACTTTTACACTTCTACATAAGCTTTTGTCTCAGAGCTGCTTCATTCAGCTATGGCTCTACATTTCTTACAGCTTCGTCACGACCTGTATACGGTTCATGGATGTGCAATACTATACAGAAAATAGAAAGCGGTCCTTGCGTGTTTGATGTCACAGGGGGCCTCTGCATTGGCTCCTCTTCCTCCTCCATCCTCCTTTCGTGCTCCGCATCCTCCCCCGAGCTCCACAAGCTCCATCACATGTAAACATTTCCAGGCCTCTCATCTTCTCTTCAGCATCTAGCGCCATCAATTCGAGATTGATTTTACAGGTCTTAATCAGCTCCGAAAATTACCAGCACGATATTAGCCAGCAAGTCTGAGCTCCACAATCTTGTTGAGCAGCTGGTCCTGTTTCATTTCCTACCGCGACTCTTCCGAACGACTTCCCTAGACACCTAGACGACCATTCACGATACTCACGACCTCACATCCACCGTCTGCCTCAAGATGGCAACTAGCAATCACGGCGAGCCCGAGTCGTGAGCACTGCCCCAGTAATCTGGACTTTGAGCTATGCTGACAGGGGCCAGCCATGCGGCTAAGAGCTTTGGAGATTCTCTTGACGCGGTCTTTGGGATGGACAAACCACTTGCGGAGCTATCACAAAAGGTGGAGGTGAAGTGAGGATACCGTGCAACTCAGTCCTTCCCCGTGCTGATTCGGATCAGGAAGAAGGAGGTCCACGACCAGGCCGAGGAGCTCGCAGCCATCGAGAACCGGCTCAAGGAAGCAGAAGCACGCCTGGCCAAAGTAGCAGGGGGCTCTGTTCCTCCAACACCCACCAAGAACGTCAATCACTCCCAACCTTCCGAGTACACGCACAATGGTACCTCTGAGAGACCGCCGGCTCCGCCCAAGGACCAAAGGTCAAACTTCTCTCGTCCACAACCACCACAAGCATATTCGGGAGCACCACAAGCACAGGATGCGATTCCAAGGAAGCCTATGGGTCCCAGGCAGGATTCACTTGGACTACCACCGATACCTGGTGCCATGCCAGTTACTCCCATGGAGACGAGAGGAAATGAATACGTCCAATCTGGCAATGCCAAGTGATACTTGCATGCTTCTTGTCAAGGTGTTTTCAGCGATACATATGCGTTGCTTACTCTGAAGGTCGCTTCAAAAGCATGATGTTCTTTCAATTAGACCGTAGCGTACGATTCATTATCCCCCCCCCCCCCCACGAAGCAATCTATCCCACTCTCGTGAAGGTCGTCAGGTACAATTGTTTCCATGCACATCGAAGAACACTATCTGATATCGTAATCGCCGAGCTTCTCGACAGCAATGCATATCAAATCAAGCCTTACGTCATCTCAATATGCTACGGTAAAAGCTCCGCCTGCGGGCAATGGACCCTCGTTTCACCGATATCCCTTTAGGATTTTTGCTCTTTAGCGGGGCCGCGGTAAAACGAGGAAAAGAACCACATCGAGTGCCGTAGATGCGTGTTTCTACATCCCACTCGTTCGCGCCAACGTTTTAGTGATCTGTATCGCGCCATTGAGTGCATTTGTAATCGGCCAGACTAGCAAGTAAGCAACCGTGAGACGTATAATTACTAATGATCCTCTACTTTCTATTTAACCCGAACTACCCAACCCAAACATTTCCTATACCTGTCACCCAAAACCCACTGATTACAGCAACCGCACCAATTACCTTTCTCCTCACGTTGACAACATGGCCACCTCTCAATCCCGCCTCTTCACCCCCCTCCGCATCGGTCCTCTCACCCTCTCCTCCCGCCTCGTAATGGCCCCTCTCACCCGTTTCCGCGCCGACGAGAACCACGTGCCCCTCCCCTTCGTAGCAGAATACTACCAACAACGCGCCTGTGTCCCGGGCACGCTCCTCATCACCGAAGCGACCTTCATTTCCCCCAATGCAGGCGGCTACCCCTCTGTCCCCGGGATCTACAGTCCCGAACAAATTGCCGCGTGGAAGAAAGTCACCGACGCCGTGCACGCCAAGGGTAGCTACATCTACCTGCAGCTGTGGGCACTAGGCCGAGCAGCCAAAGCCAGCGTCCTCAAGTCCGAGGGCGGGCATGACGTGGTCAGCGCCAGCGACATCGCCATGACGGGCGGCGACGCACCGCGTCCTCTTAACGAAGACGAGATCCAGCAGTATATCAAAGACTACGCGCAAGCGGCCAAGAACGCCGTAGAGGGCGCTGGCTTCGATGGCGTCGAGATCCATGGCGCGAACGGATACTTGGTCGACCAGTTTTTGCAGGACGTGAGCAACAAGCGGACTGATAAGTGGGGGGGCAGTATTGAGAACCGGGCGAGGTTTGGGATCGAGGTCGCGAAGGCTGTAGTCGAGGCGGTGGGTGCGGATAGGACGGGGATCAGGATGAGTCCGTGGAGCACATTCCAGGATATGAAGATGGCGGACCCAGTGCCGCAGTTCAGCTACTACCTCAGCGAGCTGAAGAAGTTGAAGTTGGCGTATGTGCACACGGTGGAGAGCAGGGTGAGTGGGAATGCGGACATTGAGAGCACGGACAAGAGCGACTTTGTGTTTGATATCTGGGATGAGAGTCCAGTGCTGGTCGCTGGGGGATTCAAGCCGGACAGTGCGAGGAGACTGGTCGATGAGGAGTACACGAATAAGGATCTGGCCGTCGTGTTTGGTCGATACTGGATCAGCACACCCGATCTGGTGTACAGGATTCAGCATGGTTTGGAGCTGGAGAAGTACGATCGGAATACCTTCTACAACCCGGGCAAGCCTGAGGGGTATACTGATTACCCCTTCAGCGAGGAATTCTTGAAGGAGTCGAGGTTGTAATGGGCTTGATGAGAGAACGTGTACATAGCAAGAGCATAGACATAGATAGAAGGTGATGACAATACATGATATAAGATATTGGTACATCAAGGAGACTGGGTCTTGGTCTGTCGTAATCGAGTGGTTAGACACACTGTCCGACATCACTCAACATCCACATCCATCTCCTCCTCATTGTACGTCACGCCCTTCTTGGGTCTACCACTCTGCCTCCGGCCCTTCGGCGCAGGTCTCTGCTTCTTCGCCGCCGGCGTCGCGACCTCTTCCTGCTCACTCAACTCTGGCATCTCTGGCTCCTCTCCATCGCTCGTGCTAGGCGTGATGACCTCCTTCTTCTTCTTGCCGCCCTTTGCCTTAGGCTTAACCGCCTTCTCCTCCTTCCCCTTGCCAATCTTCTCCAGTTTGTCCTTCGCCTCAGCAGCGATTTTGTCCTGAGCGGCCTTGAATTTGGCCTTTAGAGCGGCCTTGGCCTTCTTCGTCGCCGGCGTGGCACCTGGATCGCTATCTTCTGCCTCCTCGCCAGCGCCTTCGCTCTTGACTTTCTTGGCTGGTGTTGCAGCAGTATTTCTCGGCTTGACCTCCTTCTTCTTCGGTCGCAACCATTCTTCCATTGTAGGTGGCCAGTAGACTCGGCCCTTGGGTCCGCCCATACCGACTTCTTCATCAGGAACCATCTTGATCTCTTCTAGCTCCTCGTCCTCAAGCTCCTCGCCCTTCTTGGCCGCTTTGGCCTTCTTGGTCGCGAGCTTCTTTTCACGCTTCGTCTGCTCTTGCATAGCGAACTTGTTGTCGTCTGATCGAGTGTAAGGTATAATGTCGTTAAATGTCTCATATCCTGGCAGCTTGAATGTCCGCATGAGCTCAAATACGGCTTGCTCCTTGTCCTTGGCCTCGATCATGAGATCCATCGTATCCGGACAAGGAGGGAAGGTCATGACTCTGGGACTGTGCTTGCGTCGTTGGCGACCAGTGATTGCGTTCGGGCAAGGCTCAGAGTAGTGCATCTTGGGTGTGATGTTCTTCCTTTGCCAAGTGGCAAGTATACGTGGAAACAGATTGACGATATCTGCTGTGCCCTCACGGATCTGCGTAGAGTCGAAGATGATGTTATGGTGGTGAAAGTCCAGGACGAAGGGAATATTGAGCTCTTCGCAGAGCGGCAGGAGTTCATGCACCGACCAGGAAACATCGTCGTTCTCAAGTACTACTCGGTTCTTGATGGACTGAGGCAACGTGGCGTAGATCGCACGGAAGCGGTCGAGGGTAGCTACTTTGTCGCCAAAGACACCGCCAAGGTGCAGAATCATGACAGCATCACGATTCAGCTGCTCAGGTAGCTTGAGAAGCGTGAGCATCTCGTCGTGATATGCCAGGTCTCGAATAGCATTGTCTGTCACTGATTGTCGGGGTGATCCCAACTGAGTAAACTGTCCTGGATGGGTTGTCACACGGTGTCCATACTGCGCAATGACTTTCCCAGCTTCGGCCAGAGCGTCTGCAGCAAACGGAGCAAGTGAGTATCCGTACTCCTCGTGAGATGCGAAAGGAAACATCTCGGATGACAGTCGCAGAAATCTAATGCCATATCTTTCATTCCAGCGGATCATCTTGGTAATGTCGCGAACGTTCGCCAAGCAGATTTCTTCCAGATACCGCATCCCTCGTGCTTCGTCTGCGGGTTGAGTTCGATCGGGTCGATTCTTGGTCGCGTGCTCAGGCTCATTGGGATTTTGCAAAGGGTGACGATGTTCCAGGATTGATGCAATTCTGCAGGTCCGGGACGAGAAGACGGGTGGAGTAGAGAATCGAAGATAGGTATTAAAACATGCATAGCCTAATCGACCCTTCCATGGGAGAGGGAGATATGAGCTGTTGACTGGCGGCGGTCTGCTCAGAGCCTCTTTGACCTCCTCCTCGTCTGCCTCCTCGTCAATCTCAGCCTCGTTGTCTCTTAATGCGTCCACGTCCTCCTCTACTTTTACCGGCATCTTCGGGGCATTGTCATCATCCACGGAAGCCTTGGCCTTTGTGCTCTTCTTGCCCTTGGTCTTTGGCTGCGAAGGAGGCTCGATCTCTGGCGGTTCGGACAGAGGGCTATCAGGTGCCTCGGCCTTGACGACCGGCGCTTCTGGAGCTACTGCATGTAGTCCGTTGGCTAGTACTGGAGGACTTGGAGGAGCATTCAATGCTGGCGAGGCTGTAGTGTCAACCTTTCTGGATTTACGCTTCCCTTGGTCTGGCGTTGGCAGTGCAGAAGCATTCACCACGGGAGGGGCCATGGCTCCTGCTGGGTCGACATTGTCTACAGCGACAGAAGACCGCTTTCTTTTTGAAGCCATGCTGAGGAATGGAGTTGTCAATTGGCTGGGAGCAGGTCGGCCGAATGCTGGCAGCTGTCGCGTGTACAGACGAAGTGGCAAGCGGAGCATAAACAATGCTACTGTAAAGATCTTCCAAAGCTACTGTATCATCAACATCGGAGCTTGGTCCGTGAAGCAGAAGAGAAGAAAAGAGATGAAGTACTAGAGAACGCGAGCCGGCGCGTGTGACCGTGGATCTGTTTCTGTTTCTGCTTTCGAGGATCTCATGTCGTGCATCTGATCTCACATCTGCGAACTACGTCATTTATAGATGCGGCTCAAAAAAAATTGCTCGAGGCTGCCAAGACCACAGCGAAGTGCAAGAAATTGACTTTAGCCGATCAAGCACCAATTCCGACTTCACATCGCGGACACAATTATCGCAGCCCCATTTCCATTATGACATGGTCCATTTGAAGTTTTGTAGGTACCTTTGCTTCACAATAAATATTTTGATACCAATCTTGCGCTGTTCTTTCCTCCGCCACCATGCCTATCATCAGAACTGGTTTCAAGCGTACATACTATAAAGAGTGGAAACCGGAGAGTGGAAATGTCAAAGGCACGCTCCTGCTGGTAGGTCCATTTTACTTATTGTTACAGTAATGGTATCATGTTTTGATACTGTCAGGCGCATGGTCTCGGCGCTACCAACAATTTCTACACTGCCGTTATACCACATCTCAACGACGCCGGATACCGTTGCATAGCATATGATCTTCATGGCATGGGTTCATCTTCTTACAGTGGTCTGGAGCAATCTGTCGCCACTCTGGCCAAGGACGCCATCGAGCTCATGGATGCACTTGACATCAAGACAGCTGCGTTTGTCGGCCACAGCATGTCTGGTATGACAGGTCCGCATTTGGCAGCGACATATCCTGATCGCGTCACGGCGCTGGCTCTATGTGCACCTGTCTACCCCACCGAAGCCGCCGGTGCAGTGTTTGCAGATCGCATCAAGAAGATCCATGACGCGGGAGGCATGGAACCGCTGGCGGACTTGATCCCGTGGGGCGCACCTGGAAGTAAAGCGACGGGACTGCAACGGGCGTTCATTCGAGATCTGATTCTGCGAAATGATCCAGCAGGATACGTCAGCCTGTGCAGAGTAATTGCTGGCGCATGGCTGGATGTGCCAAAATACGAGAGCGTCAAGTGTCCAGTGCTTGTCGTTGCAGGGGACGAGGACAAGAATCCAACCGTGGAAATGTGCAATACGATTGTGGGACGATTAGGGTCTGCAAGAAAGGAGATAAAGATCTTGAGTGGTGTTGGTCACTGGACTGTCATTGAGGCACCTGATGAGTCAGGGCTAGCTATTAGAGACTTTTTGGGCGAGATTCAGAAGGACTTCCCGAGAATCTAAGGTCTCCCGCTGCTTTTTGTCCTTCCTGTCACTCCGGAACGCCATGCATGCTCGCTTTCCGGCTAATCATACATCAGCTCGCCTCGCCTCGTCTACCTCGTGTTGGCTTGTACCTCGGCGCCAATTGTTGTTTGGTTCTGATGGGATAACTCAGTCCAGCGTAGCTCATGAAATGAAAGCACCGTTCGCTTCACGCAGAAGACCTGCACTCCTACCAGCGTCCCAGAAGAGGCTTGTCGCTTCAGTAATATCTTCCGCAGTCACGGCGCCATTCTGGCTACCACGAGCTCTAGCAAGGATGCCAGCAGGCGTCAGGAGCTGCAGGGCGTAGCGAAGAGATACCTTCTCACCTTGTTTCGTCAATTCCTCGATGGCGTCTTCACCTAGAGACTGCGTAGAGACAAGACCGCCACCGGACAGGCCTGCCGGAGCAGGCGTGCTGAATTCCAAGGTTGCTCTGGTAGTCAAGATCTGGCGGATTTCCTGTGCATTGTACGGATGTGTTGGAATGACGAGAAGTCTAGCAAGGAGATCGGGAGGGATGCCGTGGGATGCAGTGAGACCTTCGCTGCCCTTCACATGGGTGAGACCACGATTAGTGGCCAGGATAACGATAGGGGAGATGGTCTGTTCAAGGGCGCGGTTCAGGTACGTGTAACATTCGAGATCGAGCATGTGCACCTACGGCTGTCAGCTTCGGTGTCCCTTCAGACAATTTCGTGCAAACATACCTCATCGATGAAGAGTACACCAGGTACCAGCTCTGCCACTCCTTGGTCGATGTACTTGTTTACAACCTTGTTGACCTCTGCCCTCAGCTTATCTGTGATCTCCGTTTTTCTTGGCTTCATGAGTTGACCCATCATGCTCATAACATCCTGTCCGCCTTGAGGTCTTGCATTTGCAACGTCCAGGTCGTGCAGCGTCACGTCTTGCACCACCTGCTTCTTCTTGTGCACATCTCCCTTTGGTACGGGCACGTACTCCTCGGCCTCAAGATCGAATTCCGTCGAGAAGGCATCGCTCCTGCCCACCCTTTTCACCGCTCCAGTGTTCGCTTCGATGTAAATGACATCTCCAACCCTGACTCTCTCCTTGGTGATCGCCTCGTAGATGCTCGGGTCTAACCTCAATTTCTTCGTTCCTCTCGCCGACCTCAAGGTGACTACCAGATGGCTGATCGTCCTCCCATAGCTTCCTAGCGGGTTCTCCGCTTCCTCGGGCGACAGCTCCGTCACCTCGCCCTCGTACACCTCCTTGGTCTCCTGCACTCTGAGTCCAATCGCCCTTCTGAAGTTCTCCATCAGTGCCTCAGTCTTTTTCACCTCGGTGCTGTACACTTCGCTCCCCACGATTGGGCAGAATGGCACTTTCGTCCCTAGCTCTTGCGACACGGCCAGCGCCAACGCTGTCTTGCCCGTTCCTGGCCCACCAGCAAGGAGAACCGCGCGACCAGCCATCTTCTTCGCCTTGATCAAGTCCACAACGACACCAGAAGCTTCACGCGCAGCAGCCTGACCAATGAACCCTGCGGCATTGGTGTTGGCGCGGCCGTCGGAGCGCAGGCCGAGTCCTTTGATGTGTGAATGTGCTGCGGTGCGGTTTTCGCGGCCATTGCCTTTGACGTCGGAGATCTGAACAGGCTTCATGCCGCCAGAGGGAGCTACCGTAACATTTGCGGTTGCCATCGTGATTTGTGTGCTGGCTGTGGAGGGCTTTCGAATCTAAGAAGTGCTGAAGCTCGCCGCGGAGCTGAGATGTGTCGCGTCGCAGTAAAAGTTATCTGATTACAGATACTATCGCATAGGTTCTGAGAAATTTAATTCAATCCGGCGTAGCCAGTGTCCAGTAGAGCGATAACTGTGACAGCAGCGGCGGCGAGTGGTTATTGAGTAGCAATGGTCGGCGAGGATTACAAGAGTGTCAAGAAACGCGAGCTGGAGAAAAGTTACGGCTTGGCGTTTTGGTATCGGCTCGATGTCCGCGAGAAAAGTTACTGACAATGCCAACCTCCCTGGCGACATCTTTCAGTTCCTCTTAGCTTGCGCAATGCGCCGATAGAATTTCTAGACATTCGGGCACACATATCTCCATTGTAATAATGGTGGGAGGACTCGGCCCGCGGGTGCGGAAGCTGCAGACAGTGAGTTGTCTATCTTCGGCTGTCGTATGCTATATGCTGACCATATTGTAGAAGGTAATTATCCCTTACGCACTTTGGTTGGCATTCGATTAAGTGAGCGAAGTTACTGGCTATGCGCCTTGGGCCTGGCGCACTCAAGCTACCTAAAGACGTCTCTCGAATACACCTTCGCTTCGCATTCAAGATGCACAACGGGCACATGGGACCACGGTAGGAGGCATACCCTGGCCGATGGGCGCGTGGAATCTGACACCTTCACCTAGAAAGTTCTGGCGACACGAGCTTGTACGACTGAAATACCACAATCCAGCAGTATCTATGACCATAGACCACACCGCACCGAACGAGGAGGAGCCGCTCATGACAGTCTTCTTCGCACCAAAGGACGCAGCAAAGACATCAGGCGCAAGTACAGGAGGTACTGCTCCGACGACATCGACGTCAGGGGACAAAGTTGCATCGGATTCTACGCCATCAGCCCGGACGGAATCGATAAAGATGGCGTGGAAGAAGGAGGAAGAGATCTTGGACGATTTAATACGTGTGACAAAGGCAACCGCAGTACAGCCGACAGCAGAAGAGCGAGCACAATTACGGCAGCTTGCAGAGGATGCGGGAAGGAGCAAGGTGGATAGCGAGCGCGGTCTAGCTGTTGTGGCTGAGAAGAAGAGACAAGCAGCTATACTGGCAGAAGCGAGAGGAGAGACAGCAACGAACTAGGTCGTCCATGTATGATATCTCAATGTGCACATACAGCATCCTGGCATATTGGGAGAACCATTCGTGCATGTTCATGGGTTCTGTTGTACCGCTATGCAGCTGCAAGTCCTCTCCACCATGCTATCGCACCAAGCACAAATACGACAGTCATTGCGTCTGCCACGACTGTGTTCCATATCGTCACGTACCTCCCCGCAACCTTGAGGTAGCCATTGAAAGGCTCCGGCACCATTCCTGAATTCGCAATTGTTGCGAGCCACCCGGAACCTCGCAGCTGTCCTTTTTCCAGAAAGTACCTGCTACTTTGCAGCATTACCTCAACAGTCGCGAAGAGATAGAATAGCTTTGGACCAACGCTATCTTCCGGGTCCAGCTTTTCGAATCTCGAAAGCTTACTGCCGTTAAATGTGGTCGTGAGAGCGATGTAGGCCGCCAACGATAGCGCGAATATCGCATGCAGTATGCGCCATAGATATTGAGAGTCACTCTTTGGCTGTTGCTGCTCCTCTGCCTTCGCTTGTGCCTGTCCGCTCATCATGGCCTGAAGGAATGGTGGGAAGTCTGCAGGCAACCCGTTCGATCCAGCTCCGTCATCACTCATGCCTGGTATCCCGCCTGCCAGCATCTGCTGCATCATACGCATCATCGGGTCTCCTTCCCCTTCATTAGCCCCGTCGGTGGGCAAGGAAGGCGTCATCGAGCGGCTGGAAGCTCCTGTTGGCACTCGTCGTGTTTCAGGTGTCCAGTGGTGCTCGGAGATGTCGACTTCAGCTGGATCTTCAGCGGCGGACGAGACGTTCTGTCGCGACGTAGCTGATGGGACTGATTGAGTTCAGTGAAAGTCCTACTACTTATATCTTGCAGTATTCGTTTACCATCTTCTGGAGCAGGTGCGGCACGTCCAGATACTCCTGTGATTTTGGCCAACCGGTCTGCACCTGATCCTGTGATTTTCGCATTGCGCTTCTCGCGCCGAAGTCGAGCTTGACGCTGGGCTAGCGATTCTTCCGCTTCATCAGCCATTATCGCAATAATATGTATGAGATGCGCGTGGCTTCCCACACCTTGTGGTCCAGAGAAATCATGAAGTTTGCGGAGCGACGGCCCGTTCAAGCCGAGGATACACTCCATGCATCGCTCCTGAGACATTGCATCTCTCTCTGATGCCTCTGCATTTGCTCACTGTGACTCAACATCTTCTTGCACGCTTATTACGTTGCGAAGCAATTGAAATACTGGTTTTTGGCAATCGTTGAGACCCGCTCGCACAAATGCAGCCGAAATGGGGACAGGTCTACCACCTCCGGAAAGTGCTCGATCTCAAGTGCTTGAAAGCCCATACTTCCTTGGACAGATCCTGGAATGCTTGTATATGAAAGACCTACTTTTCATACAGCGTACGTGCTCTCTATGGATGTCCGTCATTGAAAGCAATCCTACCATACAAAAGACGCTCTTCCTCAAGCCTGTGGCATCACAGCCTCCAGCCGTCGTTCGCATCGAAGTCGATGATCATGACCATTGGAAGTACTGCCGTGCCACAATAGCTATGCTGCCCGAAGCTATTCCTGATGATCATCTTTACTTCCCCATGCACATCGTACATCCGCTCATGGGTGTCAGTCATGCTTCTGAGATGAACAGCATGAGCACCAACCAGGAGTGTGACAAAATCTGGGATCTAGTAAACAGCGATGAGGCCGTTTCTTGGCGACGGATGTACCTATGCCAGCCTCCACTGGAGAAGATCCAGTTTGTCTACTCCTTGTACGGTCTTCGCACGGGTGATGGAAATGATCAAATTGGGGATACAACCGAGCTGATGGTCGAGCAAAAGGGAGGTGTGACTTGGGGTCATCTCTTTGATAAGGTGCGAGCGCAGAAGGACTTTGCTGAGCTGTATCCTTCCTGCGAGGATGAGATATTCTACATTGATGGTGGTGATATATGTTTCCAGTTCGCGAAGCCCACCTTCGAAGACGGAACGTATTGCGACTTGTGTGAGCGGTACACTCGAGATAGTCCCGTGGAGATATAATGGCAGACTCTCGAAGGAGAAGTGAGATCATTGCACCCTAGAGGAGGAATGCGATTGACTGTCTGGTCGCAGACTGATGCGGGCCTTGAGTTCATACCCGTGAGTCGAAAAGGTTAACAGACAGGGCGCTACAATTTCACTGACGTGCGACAGTCATCCAATAGACAGGACTCGTGACGCGTCGTACGACGCCAGCTTTTTCGGATTCAGTGTCACTCATCTCAACACTCAGTTACGTCCACATAGCGTCCAGCATTGGTCGCGATCACGACAGCTCCATCAATGATTGCTGGCGTCCTCGGAAACGTCTACCTACTGGCATTGATGCTTGTGCTCCTTCCAATGCGGGACCTACTGCGAGCTTATCGCACAACCAGAGAAGGGCGCATTGACATCGAAATATCCACTTGTCTGCTGCAGAATTTCTTCCTCAAGCCTCTCACGACTAGCTCTACAATATATGTAATAACTACAACGACTTGCGCGTGGGACTGCTCCGCTTCGATCGTATTGCCTCCAAAGATAGACCAACGCGTGATGGCCAAGACCGGTAGAGCGACATACCCAATGCTTGCAATAAATGATTCCAGCACACCGGATACAAGGGACTGGATTCATACGATACTTTCGAGACTCCGAAGCGCTCTTTCTACCATTCCATCCTGATCTAGGATATAATGCTTCATGGCGACGCATGTACACCTCCCAGCCATCGACGAAAACACCTAAATTCTTCTTTCACCTCGACGCAATCAATAACGATGACAAAATCTATGGGTACGTCAGACAAGATCATGTAATTAGTTGGGCGATGTCGCCGGTCTAATCGTGCTGATGGCGGATAGCAGATATGGAAGAATCTTGAGCAGGGATCAGATGAAATTCAAAGAGCTCGAATTCTGGTCGGATGACGATTCATTCTTTCTCTACAGCTCACCTCATCGTCGGAAGGGTCAACTTGCTAGCTGTTGTGGAGAGCATATCAGATCGCTACTATCCGATTCTTGCTAGATGATCACATGATGCTGCAATGTGGAGTTCGCGAGGCTCATGTCTCCTTACATCCAGAGGATACGGCGGTCGCTGAACCAACAGCAAGAGCAAGATCCGCGAGACATTCTCGAACGCCTGCGATATGACTTTGCTGATCGATCTATGCTCACATGCTTTGATCTTTGTTGACTTTTATCCTCGTCATGCCTTCTTGCTTATCGGCCCCTGACTTTTCGTATCTCGTAACATAGTCTGTTCGTCCTTCCATAGCTGACATAGAACGCAAACTCCTTTTTCTGCCTTTCTGCATGAGTGAAGCTGCTCCCCAGCACGATCGTTGCATTCGTCGAAAGACAGCGCCACACCCTCACTGCTCTCTGATAGTGCAGTGCGGATCGCCTCGATGTGCTGGTAAGTCGTAGATCGCGCAGGGAACCTGCACCATGCGTCATTGCCCATCTTTGACTTCCTTTGCCATTTTACACCTTTGTCATAACATTCTGATACCGCGCTGACCTTTCATCTCACTCTCGGTGGTCTTCTTGAGCTGATCCCTAAAATCGCCACGCGGGACTCCACGGGAAGTGTCACGCGAAACGAGTAGTTCATCATGACCTCGACGATCAATCACTCCGTGTTGGGAGGTCACATCGAAAGGAAGAGGTCCTCAAGATTGAGGTGATACTTGAAAGTATGATGCGATATTTGTCGCAGGCAAGAAAGAGCAGAATAACACCTTACCCAGTAAATGTTTTGGTCTTCTTGATATGAATCTGGCTAAACTTGTGTGCGTTTAGCCACAATCGTAAGTTTGTCCCGATAGTGATGAGGGCGCTCCAGAACCTCTTCATATGTGACGCCTTCAATATATGTGACACCTCTAGTTCTGATAGTATGATGATGAGCAGATAGAGACTCGCGAAAACCTTGCCAGGTAATGAGTTCTTCGTGATCGGGCGTTCCTGTGAAAAGCTCACCTCATCGAGGGACCATAGCATAGAGGTAGCGGAGCTGTTGCGAATGATGAATGTCATTGTCGCCGTCCCTGGCCATGGCTCGACGCCGGTAGTAAGGTTGAGAGGCACATTGCAAACCTTACAATTTTACTACTTGCTGCCAATCCCATTAGTAATAGTGCGTGACTCATATATTTCTCAAAGCATAGCGGGTCAAGTAAAATCTCATACGTCGATTGACGATATACGCGATTGACTGACTTGAGGAATTTTGGCAGCTGGAAGGCTGGCGTTATTGTACTAGTCTGTGGCAAGGGTGCCATACTCTTCGAAGGAGGAGAACTCCCAAGTGTCGCGATGGCATGTCTGCTAACCGTATTACATGATCAGACTGTTCCATAGTTGCATCAAACACATAGAATTCGGATAACAGAGGATAGGATAATCAAAGATCAAGCTGGAGAGCAGGGCTCTTCCGGTGAAAGCTTCTCAAACATCACCTCCACACCTGCCAATCTCCATCCACCACATGAGATGCCCCTTCTCACTGTCTGGCTGTCATTGGAACACCAAACCTTCTCATATTGGGGTTTCATCCAGGTCATATTCTCTCTCAAAGATTTGGGAGCCAACCATAGTGTCATGTCAGAGTTCTACCAGCCGGCACATTTGCTTCCCGCAGAAGTCAACATTTTCTTCACCCGTGCCTCGCCTGGCGCCTGGCGAAGGCTCGAAGAAGCTACCACAGGATAAGAAATCGCCATTGACTCATTTCCTCTGTCTGCCACTCGTCACAGCCGAGTCCAGGCCGCAGCTAGAGAAGAGCCTAGAGGCTTTTCGCGGCGCTATCGCTGGCAAAGGCAAAGAGGATGCTACGGACGTATTCTTGCCAATGGCGGCCATCAGACCTGCTGGGTCCATCCATTTGACGCTCGGCGTCATAAGTCTGGATGAGCCAAGCAAGCTAGACCAAGCCGTCCACTACCTGCAATCGCTCAATTTCGCAAAGCTTGTTGTAGAGGGACTTGGAGAACAGGCCCATGCGGAAGTCCCTGACGACCATGCTCAAGCCAGACAGGCAGTCGTCAGCTCTGAAGCTCCGACAGCTATTGGCCAGAAATGGAACGGCAGCCTGGATGAGCCAGAGACCTTGAAGAGACCAATTTCGCCACCCTTCCAAGTAAGAACGAACCCCGCGCCAGCTCCCGTCGCGGAGGCATCAGTTGCAAATTTGGCAGAGCAGTCCACCACGGCTTCAGCTGATATAACTACACAATTGAAGGTTGATTTGAAAGGGTTTCATCCGATGCAGTCTGCCAAAGCAACTACAATCATCTATGCTCGACCATCCGATCCGACGGATCGTCTGTATCTCTTTGCAGACAGACTACGCAATCTCTTCATGGATGCAGATCTCGTTCTGCCCGATACGAGACCCCTCAAGCTGCACGCCACTATTGTCAACACTATTTACGTGAAGGGCAGGGACCGCATTGCCGCTCAAGCTAGATCTTGTGGCACCGACCAAGCAGAGCAAGCGAAAATCGACGACAACTCGAATATTTTCAACGCCAATGTAGTCATCGATACTTCGGTACGGAACAATGAGCGGGCCGCAGACAAGCAGTCCAAAAAGCGCAGACCAGGACCGATGAAGCTCGACGCTCGCCCCCTGATCGAGAGATATAAAGACCATGTCTGGGCGCGGGACGTGGTGATTGATAGAGTCTCGATTTGCGAGATGGGAGCGAAGAACGTGCTTGATGAGAAAGGCGAGATTATAGATCAGGCATACAAGGAGGTGGCGAGCGTGTCGCTTCCTTCCTTCCCCACCACTCGACCTTGAGGTGACGATGGTGCTGCGACACACATGCAGCGATTACCCGACCGCAGGACACAATGGCAACCAGCAAATATAACAGACACGAGAACGGATGCTCCAAAGGAGAGTGTTCAACACTAGCATTACCAGATCCTGCTGTTTGACTTATCGTCTCAAAGACGTTCGTATATATTTGTGGTATCAGCCATCATGCGTTAGCCCCGGGAAGGCCATTTCCATCGTCCTCGGTATCGTACAGCACACCAAGCCGTTCCATCGTCTAATGTCTTTTTTCGTGAAGTAAATCTTCTGTCTCTCATCTCTGATCTTCTAACTCGCCCATCTCAATCCTGCTCCTCCTCCCCGTCCTGCCAGATCTTGACTAGGGCGAGGCCAATTAAGCCTTGACGACGCCCATCCCCCTCTCCCCTACAAAGTCGAACGTCAACAACTCATCCGCCGTCGGGCGCTTCTCATGCTCAATCTCGAACGTCCTCTCCAAGAACGTCCTGACTTCCTTGGACGCACCAGCAGGGATATCAGGTCTCGCCTCTCCGCTGCCACCGATCTTGAAGATAGCTTGCAGCTGGGTGCAGTTAGGGTGCGGGTGGCTGCCCGTCATCATCTCGACGATCAGACAGCCCAGGGACCAGATGTCGGCTTTGCGCGTATAGGCTGTCTGCTTGACGACTTCGGGGGCCATCCAGAAGACGCTGCCCTGCAGGGAGACGCGGGGACCTGCCCGGCCTTTGACAGCTGCTGCGGAGGAGGTGCGTAGGGTTGACTCGACGCGCTTGGAAATGCCAAAGTCGGAGATCTTGACGCTGCCGTGGTTGTCGACAAGGATATTAGCGCCCTTGATGTCGCGGTGTATGATGTCCTTGGAGTGGAGATAGGCGAGACCGTGCAGGATCTGACGGACGAAGTTGCTGATGAGAGCCTCCGGGAGCGAGCCATAGTTGACCAGCATGGTGGCGACGGAGCCACCGGCGACGTACTCCAAGAAAATATTGAGGTGGGATTCGTCGCTGTTGGAGCCGAGATATTGCACGATGTTGGGATGCTTGAGCTCGCGCAGGAGGTCAATCTCGCGTTTTAGAGCTTCGACCATGTTGTTCTTCTTGGCATCGAGGGAGGTGTTGTTGGACGTAGGCATCTCGACTTGCTTGAGTGCCATAAGCTCTCCGGTGATGGCGTGAAGGGCAAGATAAACCGTGCCGAAGGAACCTTGACCAATCATGGCGCCTTTCATATACTTGAGATTTTCCCAAGAGTCTTGCTCGAGATGTTCCATCAATTCTTCGTCGGACTCTTCGCTATCTTCGGCAATGAAGCGGGATAGGCGAGTATTGACACTCTCTTCGTCGTCCTTATGTTGAATTACCGCACCGCTGTCATCAAAGTAGGATCGCATGACGGTGTTCGCTTCTGTGGATGTAGCCGTGTTGCTGTTGACGCCATTGGAGTCGGAGCCACTGCCTTCGCCAAAAGAGACATAGGACTTGCGAGATGGCTCAAAAGGAGAGTCCTCGTTGAGTGGCTCGAGGACAGATGATGCTACAGAGTCACGATAATCCGACTGAGGACGACCGAGACGCATGACCGACAAAGGTCGGAGCGGCTTCTGACCTCCACCATTGAGCCAGGAGTCGGCAATGGTGGGAAGAGGCGGAGCATCCTTCATGCTGGAGGCAAAACTGAGGTTGCTGACGGTAGACATGCGACTGGCAGCACGACTGAGACGTTGTGATCGTCGAATAGACATGCGTACAGTACGGTCCATCTTGTCCTTCTCAACGTCTGGGAAGTAAGAAGTCAAGTCCTGGGTGATCAGCTCGGTTGGTGGACGCTGTCCGTAAAAGTCCTTGAGCTTCCTTGCTCGTGCACTAGCTGTTGTCGATCCGCTGCCTTCCCGCTTGAGCGAGCCCTCGAAGTATGTCCTAGTCTTGGTCTCGGTAGCAGGAGACATAGGATAGGTGACGCTCGGGAGCGCTGATAGATCCGCACCCAACATCTGCTCGACCTTAAGTTGACTCTTTGTCTTCTTAGGCTGAACCTCAATAGGCGGCGGTGATGGCGGTTGTTGCTGAGCAAGCTTGGCCGCGATGCGAAGCTGCTCGCCTTCAGGCTCTCCTGAATGAATCTTGCGTAATATAAGGCGGCCACGTTCGCTTCGTGCACGGTTATTGCATATTTGGATGAGCTCGGAGTCGCCGAGGCGTCGGCAACGTGATGGGTCAGGCTCTATTCCTTCCAGGATGTAGAAGCAGTAGTTCTTGACATACCGCTCGTCCAGACCACCCTTTTTGAGGGTTTTGTGAATGATCTGATCGACGCTACTGCAACCACTGAGGTTAACGACAGATGATTGAGCGTTATCGTATACAACTCGGATCAGTGGCTTATCAGACGGCAAGGCAGTGATGGAGCCAGAGAGGTTGTCCAGACTTGGACTTCCCTTGATATGTGCTGGGAATCTGGCGGTTTGAGGGGTCTCTGACGACAGCGAACCCTGCTTAGATCTTGACCCAGTGGCGAAATACGAGGCTCCTTGTTCACGTTTAGCAGACTCCATGGGACTAGCCACTGTGTATTTCTGACCTCTTCGATCACCGTCGACCATCGGCGAGCTTGGTCGAGACGATCCGCTGCCAGCACCAAGCTGTGAGGGATCAAAGTGTCGGGATAAGCGCTTGTCTGCTCTTGACGTTGTTGGGTTTCGCGCAGAGTGCATGTTACGAGGAGAGGCCGAGGACGGTGGAGTGTGCGCTGTACTGTCTAACACAGCTAGAGAGTGTCTGTTAACAGTGCGTTTTGACGTCCTTCGCGCAGCTGATGCACGAAAGAGTTTGGCCTGCGAATTTATTCTGACCCTGTCACCGACTTTGTTTACACCCAGCTCTTTCAGGGTGCTCTGGTCGAGGTCGATGAGATTCTCTCCATTGATATTATGTTCTGCACACATGTCAGCCAGGTCTCAATCGCCTGCGGATCTTACGCACTTTGGAAGAGCTCGACATATTGAGAACAGTTGATGCTCTTCAGCCAGTCACCAACTCGTATCTCATCCCAGCTCCTGCATGCCGTCAGCCTGTCGTCGCGTGGTTCTGTGCTGAGCCCATACCTGACCGCATCGGAAGTGTCGTATGACTCTGAAAATTCCGACTCTGTTGGACTTGCAAACACTCCTTGTGCAGGCACACCGCCGAGTGCAGCAGCTCGGTATGCTCCATTGGAGTTCCCCAAAGCCCCCGGGTACTGCGATCTCGACGCCAGCATAGCCATGGTGACCAGCCTCGGGTGAAGGAGAGAAGATCCGGGGACGGTCTGCCTTTGTTATGAACCCTCACGGATCTTCAATGTTGCGGTCAGGAATCAGCCATGCCGGCAAGAGACCGTTCGGAATAGGGCGGGGCAAACAAAGCTCCTCCTGTCTAGAACTGTTTGCTTGGTGGTACGAGGCGTGACCAGTCCGTGTAGCACGAAGTGGGATGAATTCGAGTCAAAACTGGATTAATGGCGCGGCGTCGTTTGTCTGGTGTATGGAGCGAACGAGGGTTTGAAGGTGCGCAACGTATCGGAAGTCGTGTTCGGTCTGACGATTCAACGACGGAGGGACTTGATGAGACAAGGTGAAACGTGCTATCGTTGGAGGCGTGGGGCGATCAAGGTTCGGCGCGGATAACGGTGAGGAGGAACGGATTATGATGACGGTAGAGATGAGATGTCGTCGAGAGGGTGTATAGGCACGACGAGGCAGTACGATTGCTCATCTAAAAGCGATCAGTGGGCGCGAGTTGGGATTGTGACCCTGGAAATGAAGCTGGCGAGACGATTGCCGCGCGCTCCTCTCTCACTTCTCTGGCGCGGCAGAAAAGACTTTGGTTTTCTGGAGCCAAAAGATCGAAACTTGGGTCTGCCAATCAACAAATCGAAATGTGGATTCTGCTTCGTTTCAGGCTTGGGACTTCAGGGATCGTCGAGGCGCCGTCGTTTCATTCTTCGGTCTTACACAATCATTTTGGACTGACATACCATGAAGTTTACCACATTGGCGGAGATGTAAAGTACAGTTCACGAGGTCTGAGGTCACTACCATCTACACCATACTGGTAGACATGGATCAGATATGAGGTGATGGCATTTTATGAAGGGAGCCTCGCAGTCATTGTACGGCTCGTTCTGCGTAGGACGATGTTGGTGGATGCGTCTGCAGCGACTTCTCCTCACACAGACCGGGCCTGAGGCTGATCATTTCGTCACTCAATTTATTCGCTTCTTGCTCCTCTTCCCACCATGATAAGCTAAGCAAGGCTGATCGTTTCTGCTTTGTTTTTGTCTGTCAGGGAGGAAGAGCTGGGACAGAGTGAGTCAGGGAGAGGTCAATGGCGCAACCAACAATCATATGGATTACGACACACATGCATGCAGCTCTTGGAGAGCAAGTCATAGCTTTCAGGGACAGGAACAGGAGGAGCATGAGCACGGATGGTAGTTGATCAGAATCCGAGCAGTCAAGTTCGGTCGAGCTCGGGGAGGTGGGCCATTTGAGGATCTCGTCAGGCACAACGTTGAGAAGGTGGAGGAGACGTTGTGAAGACGTTGCCTGTCTGCGACTTGGTATTCTCTTTGTCCACTCAGGCGCGCCATGGCCATGAGTTTGTCAACCGGCCCTTGTCTTTGCTATTTTCATGCCATTATCAGGTCTCCTTCTATGGGTGTGTATCACTACAGAGTCAGGTCACACTGAAAGAAATCCTCGTTCGTGGTAAACGATTTGACCAGTCTGGCGGCGTGGATTCTAATCATCAGCAACGGCAGACTGTTCTTCCGGACGAATGTGGCTCTCCAACACGTTGACTTTCAGCGAAGATGGTTGTCTCACGTCGCTCACGCCGAATAACCTCCTTCTTCCCAAATACCGTCGCCCGTTTGTCGAATTCCGTCCACTATGGGTTCGGGCCGTTTCGACGTTCTTCTTACCTGACCTTTATTCCCGGACATGATTCGCGACGTGGAAGACGCTTCTCGGCCTTGAACTTCTCTATACTAGACGTTGGACTATTTCATTAGACGGCAAAGCCTGTGTACATGATAGATGTTGTTCGAAGCGAGCGGTCGTACCAATCCATCACGGTCGCACATGACATCGCGTCGTGCAAGCGTGCGTTGTTCTCTTGAGCGACAACAAGCAGCTCCATGGGGACGCGCTCCTTTGGTGTCACCATCTATTCGTATCTCGCAACTATCACCGATGGCATACGGTACATGTGGATCATTCAGATCCTGTGAGCTACCACATCCGGCATCGACTCCATTTCCGGTCCACTGATAATCAACCATCTAGACGGATGTGGTTTTGCCAGCAAAGACATGCAGTCGCAAAAAAGCCCAAGTACTCTATTGTAGCTGCGTGGCAAGTGAGTACCTTGACCATTTCACGGCCAATTGTCGCTCGGTCCGGCTTTGCGTGTCCTTCACAGTTCACGCCAAGTGGACTTGGTGCAATCGGGCAAGTACGAGTCCTTGTACGTGCAATTTATCCTGCATGATGTCGGGTACCTCACGCGAGCAGACAAGGATGGCTCGGACGAGATGATCCAGATCTCAAGAGTCCACTTCAATTTTATCCCTGCTATCCTTGTTATCAATATCAAAGAGGCGACGATTGTTTTTCGAGTCCTCCTAGGACAGATAACAAGACATCGGACGTCGCCTCTGACACCCTAGCTGTTTTGCTTTATTGCCTAGATACAAACTTCAAGGGGGTCAAGGCACAAGATGACACATGACAAGCTCCATCTTCATGCAACGGCCATGCACGAGCTGCATCCTCAAAGTCTTGGTTGGTTCGGATGTAGCTTCAAGGCTCGCCCCGATGACAACCGATTTCCCAAACCATGAAAATGGATGTGGACTACTGCAGCCAGGAGATACATGACCATTCTGTCGGATCTTGAGAGACGTATCTGATCCTGTCAGGACGCGAGATGAAAACATGCAGCTGTTCATCTCGCGGTACATGTGAACGCCGCCAGAATATGCCTCATGCCTAGCCCAGATACACCAACAATATCCTCGGAGGCAGCCCAATCGTTCACGAACACAATGGCACGGGCGATCACACGTTTCAAGGACGTGGTTGTTTTGTGCTTGTGCTTCATGATTCTTGTCAAAACCAGTTCCTTAGGAGACATAGCCCCCAATATACACCTATGAAGAGGGGCAAAAAAGCGGGATAGACAACCCTTTGGTAGTGTTAGTCAAATGAGGGGTGTCTCACGCTCCACGCGGTCATCGCGTTGTCAACTCGTCCGGGTGGAGTACCAGTAGCACGAGAAACCTAGAGTGGGAACCCAGAAGACGACATATTCCAGGTGAATGGAAAGAATGAGAATCCCGCCGGACCTTCTTAGTTTGGCTCCAATTTGGCTCCATTCTGGCTCCATCTTGGCTCAGCCGGCATGCTAAAGTTGGCATTTTGCTGGAAAAGAGGTCTGTGCCCTTCTCCCCGATCAGTGACGTACCTGTTCCTTCCCTCTTCCCTCCCTCTCCGCCAGAAAAGAGGATCCCAAAGTAAATGAAGCTGGACGACGAGGCCCATCCGTTGCGCAAGACTCAGGACAGTGACCTCTTAGTTGCACTGAAACGCTCATTGACTTCACTAATACTCTCTTCATCCATCTCCACCACCATTAACCCCACTCAAACGACCGTAAACCATCACAAATTTCAGCTGCCGCCGGCGCACAAGGCTGTGTCGTCAAAAGGCACCAAAACGCCATCTTTGCCGTGTTTCGTTTGCCTGAATTCCCATCCACACCTTTCTCCTCCCCCTAGCAACTCGGAGCTCTGAAGGCGCATCCACAACCCACTCTACAACGATAGCTTATCATTAGCCGACGTGTCGCCTCCCGTCCTGCAAGATTGTATATCTTCTACCTGCGACTTGACTCGGTTCTGCACGCAATTTTCCTTAGGGCTGGATAATTACGACATCCTGGCAGCTTCGCAAGGCTATAGAGCCGTCTGACGGCCTCGCGGCCGCATTCAGACTCGCCCTACACCTGAATACAGAGCTGGGCCGTTATGATGCAAGCGAATGGGCATGAAGGCGAGCCGTCCGCTGGTCGGGCGACCAATTCTCCCATCACTAATGGGCATTTACCCCTCCGACCTGGTATCCACGAGGCAGTCAACTCCGCTTTTGATAAATCTCCTGCAGGCGAGCAGTACGATCCAAACCTCGTTGCGGAAATCACAGAACATGTACTGGATGCATTAAAGGCAAAAGGAGTTTCGGCGCAACCACCACAGCCACGACCTGATCCTGTCGTGAACCGGTCCAACAGTTCAATCACACCACAACAGACGCTGCAGTACGGACCCAGGTCAGGACCAGGCGAGGTCCCTCTTGCACCTTTACATCCTATCCCTTCTGCTGGCAGACACGCCGTTCCCACCTCACCTACCAGCCCAGCTTCATCACAGATGCCTCCACGATATACTCCACCCTCACCCAATCGTCACGAGACGTCGAGCCGAGGATCAAGTTCACCTGAGCCGCCACATTCTGAGGCAGGATCATACGCGAGTAAGGACACAAGAAACAGTAGGAGGGATAGCAAGTCGTCCATCACGGGGCAAGAAGATATGTCTGGCTCGCGCCAACGTCAGCGACCAGTCCGGGTCCCTTCGTCTGTTGAGGAAACCTCACTGGAGAAGGCGTGGCAACCATTATTCGAGAGTGGCAAGCCGACAGCAAGACTTGGTCAATTCTTACGAGGTCTCGCTAAGCACTTGATCGATGACTGCAAGCCTGCTGGCAGTATTGTCGTCACACCCGGCAAACTCTCAGACTTCTTTGACGCTACCAAGATGAAGGAAGAAATGTATCCCTGGACCTCAATCTTCGGTGGTCAGTTCACCAACACAGCTATTTCGAAATTGTTCCTGAGTTTGCGATGTCAACATCATCTGGTTCAATTTGGTCTCCAAGACTCACCAAGCATTCCCGGCCTTACTCCTCAAGGCTTTGAGACGTTCATGACGATTCTCATTCAAGCACATCCAGATCAGGAATTTCAACGCCTTGACAAGGCTGCTAGAGACATGCCCATCAGCAACGCCGACTCTCCCAGCGAACGGTTTCCAAAACAGCTGACGAGGCGATTGTTTCCCATCACTGGCGACTCTTCAGCACAGCAGAGACTGACCGCAGCGTTGTCTGTAGAGCCCAACGTTAAGCTGAACCACTCAAATCCATTACCACCACCTCCTCCATCGCAACCACCCATGTCGTCATCACAGCATTCATCGTTCAGCGAGAGAGAACGTGCACCGTACACAGCATCTGGAGGCTTCTCTTCCGTGATAGATGACGACGACCTCCGAGCCACATCAGGACCAATTCCTATCGAGCGCGAAAGGAAGCCATACGTGGCTCGCGAAGGCAGTGGTCGGATGTATGAAGAACATCCAAGCATGCCCAACAGCATGAAGTCAGAGTCTGGACCAAGACCAATTCGTGCCAACTCGACTGTCCCCGTCCAGCCGCCATTCTCACAACCGAGTCGACCAACGGACCTTCCCAACTCGGTCCCGAGAAGTCATCGCATGTCTATGAATGGAGCTACCAGTCTCAGATATGGCGCAAGTCCTGCTCACAACATCCACAACCCATATACAAGATCCGAAGGCACCAACGTCAATCAAATACCTGCGGAGTACTACGCATCAAATATTCGCGACTACGATGATGAGCCGCAAAGACGAGACTCACGACGGACATTCCGCCGACAAAACACCGAGGAGGAGATGGGACGTGGCTATAATGCTCGTGGCGTTCCTGTTCCAAGCTATGAGCACCCTCCGGGCTACAATCATCGGTCTCATGCCAATTCTGATGCATATGGCAGCTATCCCGGACCCATCCCTCCTCCACCACCTCAGGTACCTCGGTACTAGTTATTTCAACACCTCTTTCTTCAATCTTGAATTTCTGGACATACTACTTTTTACCCACTACCGAGCAGGCACTCGTTTCCTTTCCAGGGCAGCCACTTGTATTATCAGCACCAAGGAGCATCGACAGTCGTTTAACATCACCCCTGCTTCTATCTATTTTCCTTGGATCTATCTTCCATCATCTTTTTGAATCTAGGATACCCGGGCATTCACGATCCCCAGCAACACTTTTCATCGAACTTCAGCTTTGTTCATGCATCACATACCCCGAGCACCACCTTTGCATCATACTTGGAAAGTACCAGACAGAGAAAAAAAAACAGGACACACCTCCCAGCATCATTTGATTTTCAGATGATTGCGTCCATTGTACAGAAAGAGAGGACCTAAAACGTCAATTTGTACGATAGACAGACCGTTGTTTGCATCGACAAGGAGGATCGTGGCGACACAGATATACATGACAGTCCTTGAGATCTTTTATGATTGGGGCATTCTCGAGACGGCTGGAGATGGGATATGACGGACAGAGAGGGAGCATACGAAGGCAATATGAGATGAGGGTTTTGGGTAGGGAATGGAAATATCTCCCTCTTCTTTGCCATCTACTGTGTGACTGTCTGTCGTTTGCGTCTTCCATCTGTTTTTACAGCCCTCGCAACCCATTCGTATTCGTACTCGTCCCTCTAAAAGTCCACCTTTACTCCTTCCCCCAACCCTCCAACTCCCCACCCAATGAATCCCTTCTGACCGAAAGAAGAAACATCCTCAAGCACCAACATCGTCCCTCATCTCCCTGGCCCCACCATACCCCTGCTTCCTCCTCTCCCCCTCGCCTTCCTGCGTGGCCTTCGCCCCCGTCTCGTCCACCGTCCCACCATACCCGCCCTCATGCCCCGCCGCTCCCGAAGAAGTAGTCGTCTGGCCACCCATGCCGTGCTCCGAAATCGCCTGACCGTAGCGGATATTAGCAGCGGTCTGCTCGCCGCGTTCCTGGTGCTGCTTTGTCTGCTTCGGGTCGAGGGAGTGTGAAGGCGCGTTCGAGGCGTCCGAGGGGGCTTGCGAGAGCTGGCCGGTGGAGGTTGCGTGGGGTTTGTTGAAAGTGTCGATTGAGGAGTATCTGTACCAAGTCAGAACAGGAAAAGAGGAGATGGTGGGTAGGAGAAGGGACGGACTGGTCTGATTCTCCGCCTGGTTCGGTGGACATGAGGTTTTGAGACATGGTTGCTTGCTTTGGTCGGAGAGGATGGGGGATGCAGCTAGTCAAATGCGAGATCTGGAGTTTGTTGTGGAAGGGTGTGTTTCAATCGTTGAGATCACCGAAGCTCATGCATGTTTCCTCAGCAAAAAAAAAGCATCTCGCATCTCGCAGCCATGACGCAAGCGGGGCGAAGCTTCAGATTTGCGGTGGTCAACGCGAACGCGTCGTCTCATGACTTTCATGGTGGGATGTATGCTACCTAGATTTACACCGTGAACGCCTCGCTATGCTTTTCCTTTTCTTCAGCAATATGCCGTAGCATTCTCAAATATCTTCGTCGAAATCAATGCCCATCAGCAATGCTTCCGAGATGCGCATGAATTTGGCCACAAATGCCTCGAGGTGGAAGATGACTTTCTGCAGCCATGTCAGTAATGCGATTCCAGGGGTGCATGGATAGACATACCGAGCCCGTCCTGACTCTGTGCTCATAGAAAGCGGCCCATTTGACCACTTCTGTCTTGAGAGCGTCGTCGATTTTGGGCATGAGCTTGAACGTGAGTGTCTATGAATATCAGCATCGGCGTCTGCCTCGTCGAGGTAATCATGCTCACCTTGAGTATCGTCGTTGCTGGTATACAATGCGTGAGCAGATCGTACAGCTTCGCCCTGATCTTGAGTATTTGCGCCGGTGTATGCTCCTTGATCATGTCCCGAGCAATCTCCTCGATCAAAGCCTCCCAGTCCGGCGGTGGAATAGGTGTCGTCTCGCTCACACTCTCGCTGGTCTGGTCAGTCTCGAATGCCTCTCCTGGCCTGCAGTGATACTCACTTCTGCGCGTGTACCGCCTCAAACATCAATAATGCCCTCCTCAGGTTCCTGCCACTCTCCTTTGCGATCCTCCGCTCCAGCCCCTCGCACTTGGTGTACTTCTCCTTGTCTCCCACCTTCCTCAATACACCAGCAATCTCATCCACTGTCGGTGCCGCCACCCTCACTAACAGCGTCCTGCTCCTGATCGGCGCAATGATATTACTAGTGCTGCCAGCCACCAGGATCAGCCTCAAATTAGGCGAGTACTTCTCCATCGTCCTTCTCAGGGCCGCCTGTGCATCCCTCGTCAAATGGTCCGCCTCATTGATGACCACGACCTTGAATCGCTGCTTCGCCGCCAAATCTACCTGCTGTGTTTGCGCCACCTCTTTCAACAGATCCTGTACCACTACACGGTCGTAGTTGCCCACATCACTAGGTGTTATCTCAAGATGGTAGTTGGAGGATACAATGTTGAATTCGAGTTTGCGGTTTGAAGAGGTCTGGAAGACACGCGCGTCGATTTTGATTTTCTCTACTCCCGGACCGTACAGCGCGCGCAGGGTCGCCATGATGCGTGTCTTTTTGCCTGCTCCTGATGGACCGAAGAGGAGGAGGTGGGGAAAGTCTCCGGAGGCGGCGAGGGAGCGTAAGCGGGACGAGAGAGAGGGGTGGTAGGAGAGAGCATCGAGAGATCGCGGACGATGCTTGTCCACGAGGAGCGCCATTGTCGGTGGTGAATGTGAATGTGGTGAAGATGGTGATTTCCAGATGGAGGTGATGCAGGTCGAAGCTTGACGCGCTGACGCGAAATTTTGGTGGAGCAATCATCTTGCCGTTTTGGGACGGAAGCAAAGAATTATATTTATTGACTACGGCATCGGCTCTGCATCATCATCAGGGCTCATTTATCATCTCGCCCCTCGAACAGTCGACCATCTGCTCTCCAACACCTGACAGACGAAAGCAAGCCACTTTGTTGCCCGGAGCTTGCTCCTTGAGTTGGCCTGCTAGTCCTCTGAAATCAGAGTGGCCGATCTCTTTGATCTCCATATATCATCCATCGGTCCAGCGATCGTTGAGTCGCAAACGACCACATTAGCGCATTTGAAGTTGTCCCATAAGAAGGCAACCATCCTCGTAGGGATGGTATACACGATCGAAAATGGCTTGTCCCTATCCCGCCGGTAATCTCGAAGGTTGTCGTTGGACACCTCGATCTGATTCCGGTTCTTCGTTATTTTCCACCTCTCTCCATATACATCTCTATTGCGAACCTCTCACCAGCTACAGGCGGATTCGCTGATATTCAACGCGAAATCGAACTCGGCATATTCTTTTGCGCGTTGTCATTGGACTGGTCCATTTCTCTTGGTACGGAATTCATCTACGGCTTCCTGGACCTGACCGTTGGCTGTATCGCCGCCTACCATATCCCGATGATGCACAGTATTTCAGGAATGTTGCGCCGAGCGGCGACTTACCACGATCGTTCGTGACTTCGTACCTCTCGGCGCGTCGAATGGCGTCTGCAATACGCCTGCGGATTTCAAGATTCTCGTCTACGCGCAGGCCTCCGTACTGCACCGTCACAACAATTTGGTCATCGCTGAGGTCGTGGTCAATCCAGGTCCCCCTGTAATAGATGACAATGTTGTCTGTGCTCATTAAGTATCGATGCCGCTGATATAGATGACGGTGTCGATGTGTATGATCGCAATGGCCCCCCGTGAACGATTACCCCTGAGCGCATTGGCCACTGTGCATGTGCATGATCTTGTATGCATAATGACCGTCGTGGCGGTGTGCTCGGCATCTCAATGAGTCAGGCGGCATTCGTGATTGTCTTCGATATGGACAGAGTCCGATGGTGGCCATGTCAGGCAGTGCGCGCGAATATAGGAGAAGGCCATTAACGTAAACAAAGACCCTATCGAGCAAAGAAATTCCCTGACGGACCGTCTATTTTTATCAGAACTTTCTTGCCCTTGTCTGTGACCGTGATATCAGACTTGACCTGATCAACGTCTTCTACACGAGATGGGTACGCTCGCCAGACGCCAGGATGGTACCTTACGCCTCTGCTGACCCATCCATAGCAACGAACGAACCAGCTACAGCTCTCACTTTGAATCACATGCACACGAGAAGGGACAAAAAGGACAATTCTCGACTCGGCACGTGAAGAGCGATGATCTCGGCTCGAAGGGCATGCAGGACCTGCGCCAATCCGCTGGCCAACGCATACCTCGTGACATGATCGCAGCAGCAATCCTATTCTGGCAAAGCACCAGGTGGATCACACCGTACCTCGATTGTCGCTAACAGGCAACAAAAGTCAAGCTGTCCTGCCAACGAAGCAGGTAGAGCACAACATAAAAGTGCAAGGTCTTCCCGGCATACTTGCTGCTCCTTCCTTTTGTTTCTGTCACATACTCACATCCCGTCCATCAGACAACAATCACTCTGAGGACTTATGTTTGATCTACCATTAGCTGGTTGATATACGCGAACAGCAACCGGCCAGCAAATGCCAGGTTCGTAGGTCAGACATCCTATCACTCTCCATCCGGCGGCCACACTTTGATATGGCAGAGCCCACCGCTATGGATCAAGCCCAACGACAAGCGGAAGCAAAGACAGCAGTCACAGCCACACTCAACTCGGTCGGTTCAAGCTATGATGCTGATCTGCATTCGCGGGCATCTGTCCTCCAAGCTGGAGGCGAGTCGATAGCGAGACAGGACAAGGAGGTCCAAAAGAGCACACAGGCACTAGCAAAACAGAATGACGAGTTCGAGAAGCTCATCAACTCGACGACAAGGTCACTCAACGAGATAGGCGACGTTCAGAATTGGGCAGAGATGATTGAAAGAGACCTCCTTGTTGTGGAAGAGACTATA
Organism: Elsinoe perseae; assembly: GCA_029448695.1. NCBI lineage: Eukaryota > Fungi > Ascomycota > Dothideomycetes > Myriangiales > Elsinoaceae > Elsinoe > Elsinoe perseae. The sequence continues at coordinate 29,793 of JARDAA010000079.1, read as the reverse complement.
CGCCTTGTTGAGGGGAGGCCCGAGAGTGGCAATATTAGCGGGACTTGACGATACAAGCTGAGCACTTGATGCAACCTCGGCATCTTGCACCAACCTTGCGCAACTTCGCTGTCCGTCACGAAATCATGGTGGACGCCTGCCCAGCATTGGCTATTTTGACAAGATAATTTTGTGCAGGTCATCAAGGTTACGAAAGGTACACATCCGCGTTTCGGCTTGCTGGTTGTAGCAATTGGTGGGGGCTTCTCCGCATGGGGGACGGAGCGGTACAATCCTTCAGCTATCCTCCCCGCATCTCTCTACCTTTTTCTATAAACAGTTTGTATCGTATCACATTGGGGTAGGTACATTGGTGATAAGGTCTGTCTGCGTCCCCTTGTCTTTACTTCCACAAATACTATTATTTCGGCACCATGCCAGGCAGACTTCAAGGCCGCACAGCATTCATCACCGGTACCTTTCCTCCACTGTCTTCCCATACCACCACCTGACCACAACAGGCGCCTCTTCCGGTCTCGGCCGCGCCATCTCTCTCCGCTTCGCCAACGAAGGCGCCAACGTCTTCGTCGCCGACCTCTTCCCCGCTCCACGCACACTCAAGAAGGGCACCGCTCAGCCCGACGCTGTCGACACACGGGACACGACCACGACACCAACACACGAGCACATCAACACCGCCCACGGCGGACAGCGTGCCGCGTTCACTACTTGCGACGTCACCTCTGAAGGCAGCATCTCCAACGCGGTGCAAGAGTGCGTACGCACCTTCGGGCGCGTTGACATTGTCGTAGCGTGCGCCGGCATAGCGGTAGAATCATGGCGGCCTTCATTGCGTGCGCATGAGACGCCTGTTGAGGACTGGGATAAAACCCAAAGTATCAATGCGCGGGGCGTGTTCCTGACGTGTAAACATGGGATTGGACAGATGTTGAAGCAGGAGCCGCTCGAGGGGACAAAGGAGAAGGGGTGGGTGATAAATCTTGCGAGTATCATGGGCCTTGTTGCACTGGGTGGGATACGTGAGTACGACTTCGGAGGCTGCGAGACATGGCTGACTGGCGTAGCGGCATATTGTGCAAGTAAAGGGGCAGTGGTACAGATGACCAAGAGCATGGCGTTGGATTATGCGCAGGACAGGATCCACGTGAATTGTATTTGTCCGGGCTGTGAGTGTTCCTGTCCTGCTATTGGTATATGTCTGATGAAGCGATAGTCGTCAAGTCGTCCATGACACAGAATGTTCACGGTAACGACGAAACCAGAGCATTTGTCGATCAGCTGCATCCTTTAGGTGGCATGGCTGAAGACCCGGATGTCATCGCAAAGGCGGCGGTGTTTCTGGCGAATGACGATGCCGAATGGGTGACTGGCATTCCTCTGCCGGTTGATGGAGGGTACGTCGCTCGTTGAGATCGGTGGAGGCTCAAAGAGCGTCTTAGTTGCTTCGTGCGGAGATGTTCACCGACTTGCTTCTCTCCCGTGCGCTCGTTACTACTGACCGCATGCGGTCTGCATTCGACCCTCGTCTTCTCTGCCGCTCCACTCCTCTTCTTCTAAGCTCCTCGCTCTCTCTTCACTTTCCGTCGCTCTTCCCATCGCCTTCTCCTGACTTTGACGTCTCCTTCTTCTCGTAGTCCGAATGCGCAGTGCCCTTCTCGCTGCTTCCCTCTTTGTTCGGCTCGAAGACCGTGTTGCATGAAGCGCAGTGAGCATATTCTCCAGATGGAGTCATGTCGGCGCCGGCGCCGCATTCAGGACACTTTATAGCCATGGTCTCGGATCTGGTTAGGACGTCTCGGGATATTATAGTTAACAATTGTCAATGAAGTCTAAGGAACAGGAATTGACAGAAACCTGAGCTTTCATGTATCTTCTCGAAATTGGGTAACACGCCCGATGACGAGATGTGTCCCACTGCTCTGTCCCGATCACAAAGTTTAGCTCAACCCCGCTGTTGGCGGAGATCTGCCCCGCGATGCCTCCTGCCTGTTTAAGCGTGCTCAATCGCGCCAGCCAAAGAAGCCGTATGACTTCTGAGCAGTGACTTCGATTTGTACTGAATTATGAAAGGAAGTCGGGAGTAGCGAGGAAAGGAGAGAAAATATGCTTTGCGAGAGCATCATGCGCTCTCTACTCGCGCGCTCTGTGCGCAGCAATCTTCGACAACGAGCCTTTTCCCAATCGTGTTCCCGAACACAGCGAGCAGCAGCACAGGTGAGATGCTTCAGCATTACACCAGCACGATGGAAAGCAACGACGGACATGTCAGCGCAAGAAATTGCTGCCCTACGAGTAAAACAGGACCGTCTCATGAATGACATCCACTACTCATGCCAATGGGGCAAGGGTGAGCGATGGGGCGAGTACGTCCTCCTATTCTCTCCTAAACATAGTCATCCCTGACCCTCCTCCAGCGTCGAAACAGAAACAGGCATGTCCCGCCTCTCCCTCTCCGACACGGACAAGCAAGCTCGCGACTGGTTCATTTCTACTGTGACGTCTCTAGGCTGCACCACCACGATCGACAGCATGGGTAACATCTTTGCCGTACGCCCTGGCACTACTCCCGGCCCGCCCACGCTTGCTGGCTCCCATCTCGACACGCAGCCCACTGGCGGTCGTTATGATGGCATCCTAGGCGTCACAGCGGGCATTGAGATGCTGCGTGTCCTGCACGAGAACGATGTCCAGACCGCGTATCCCGTGGGTGTTGTGAACTGGACGAACGAAGAGGGCGCACGCTTCCCGATCAGCATGGTCGCTTCTGGAGTATGGGCTGGCGAGATCGCGGAAAGCCACGCGCATGCGTTGCAGGAGGTAGGTGGGGGCACGGCCACGATGAAGTCTGAGTTGGAACGTATTGGGTATCTAGGGGATGTGAAAGCGAGCTGGGAGGAGGTGCCGATGGCGGCCCACTTTGAATTGCATATTGAGCAGGGACCGATCTTGGAGGCTGAAGGGAGGAAGGTAGGGGTTGTGCAGGGCGTGCAGGCGTACAAGTGGTTTACTATAGAGGTTACAGGGAGGGATTGCCATACTGGTACTACCAGCTTTGCGCACAGGGCTGACGCGATGTTGACAGCGAGTAAGATGATCTTGCTGTCACATCGGGTGGCAAAAAGACATAACGCGCTCGCCAGCACAGGGATTTTGAGATTATGGCCTGGCAGTACGAATACGGTGCCAGGCAAGGTGAAATTCAGCCTGGACATCAGGAGTCCGAAGAATGAGGTCGTGGATGAGGTGGAAAGGATCTGCAGGGAAGGCTTCGAGAAGTTGGCGAGAGGAGAGGACGTTGATGGAATCAACAAGGACTTTCACGAGAGTGATCGTCACTGCGAGGTCAAGTGGACGACCGACAGCGTCAGTCCTGCGGTTTTGTTCCATAAGGATACAATCAAGTGTGTCGAAAGCGCGACGAAGGATCTGTTTGGAGACAAGGCAGAAGCGATGTCGAAGCCCTTGACGAGTGGTGCCGGGCACGACAGTGTCTATACCAGCAAGAGAGTGCCTACGAGCATGATCTTCATTCCGTGCAGGGACGGTGTTAGCCACCACCCGGCCGAATACTCGACGCCGGAAGACTGTGCGATAGGTGCACAAGTCCTGACAGGATCAGTACTACATTATGATCGACTAAGGGCCAGCAGGGGTCGGTGACGAAATACTGTTAATACAAGCTAAATGTTGGGTATATCGTGACTGGTCGTGATCGTGATGCTGTGGTCTCTTAGGTGGCTTTTGCCTTTCCCTTGCCCTCGTATCCGGCCACCGGTTGTACTTCCTCCTCCTCTTCATCGTCTTCGCTCAGATCCTCCTCATCCCAACCATAAAAGCTCCTCGCCCCTGATTCTTCGACCTCCTCACCTGACCCCGAGCCACTGCCAGATGCCTCTGCCTCAATCTCCATATCCTCACCATGTACCTCCTCCTCGCTCTCACTGCCAGTCCTCCCTTCTGCCAGGTCCGCCTTCATCATAGCCAGAATCGCATCCCTCGTCTTCCCCTCCTCTTCCTCTTTCCTCTCCACCCACTCTCCATCCAATCTCACTCCTTTCCTACCGTTCCTCACTTCCTCTTCCCGCTTCTCCGCCGCCTCCACGATGCTCTCCCACCGCTTCCGCTTCTCCTCCCTCTCTTTCTTGTCCATCTCCGGTTTCGTAGCAAGGTACTCCGCCAACGCCTTGGCTTCTGTTACTGTCCGCAGTCGTCGACCGTCCAAGTTGCGCGACGATGCATTCGGGTCGCGATTGTTGTTCCTGTTTTTGCGCGAAGACATACGGCCTCCTGCGGCGCGGAGTTGGGAGCCAAAACCGCCCTTGCCGCCGAGGAGGGAGGAGGTGAGGCGGAGTGGAAGGAGCGTATCATTGCTAAGACTTGAAAGAGGAGAGGATGAGGAGGGATCGACTTGGCCGTTGGAGGTTGTGGTGAGTATGAGATTGTTGGCGTGGGTTGGAAGGCGAGTGACCAGGAGAGAGGTGAAGGCGTTGATGGAGAGGTCGGCGCAGAGAGGGATGGAGAGGGTGGGGGGAAGGTCCAGACCAGAGAAGGTGGTAAGGAGAACGTTGATTGTGTTGGCCATCTTGATAGCGCTGTTTGATTCTTCGAAGATGGGATTGAGAGTGAGTCGATGTTATGCAGAAGATGGAGGCTTGACATGACTCGAGACAGGACTCGACCTTGGCATTCATTGGAGACCTGTCCACGGTGAAACCATTTTCCGGCTTGCTTCTTTTCCGCACTCGCCTTGGCATCAAAGATCATTTGGCTATTCGAGCTTCGATAGTTTCAATCGCGATACCTTTGAACATTCACTCATTCCGGTCCAGCAACAACAATCAAGATGTATGCGCGCAAACAAAGTCTTTTCATCCACCAATCAATGCTGACATACGTACAGGCTGATTCCCAAGGCCGACCGCAAGAAGATCCACGAGTACCTCTTCCGTGGTATGCATTCACCAACCCCGTGAAAAAATCAGGCGCGATAGGCAGTGCCTAAATATACATTCACAAAGGAGAGGCTGACACACGGTCACCACAGAGGGCGTTCTCACCGCGAAGAAGGAGTACGAAGGCCAGCATGGCGAGATTGATACCCGCAACCTCTACGTAAATATTCCCTATCTTTATTCTTTCTGCTCGCTCGCAGCGCATGCAGATACGAGGATGAACTGACAATTTCCACCAGGTCGTAAAGGCTTGCCAATCCCTCACCTCCCGCGGCTACCTCAAGACCCAATTCTCCTGGCAATGGTACTACTACACCCTCACCCCCGAGGGTCTCGACTACCTCCGCGAGTGGCTCCACCTCCCGGCTGAGATCGTGCCCCAGACACACATCAAGCAGCAACGTTCCCACGCTCCCCCTCGCGGTATGATGGGCGGTGACGAGCGCGAGAGGAGGCCCGGTGGACGCGGCGGTCCCCGTGGCGGTGACAGGGACAGGGGCGAGTACAGGAGACGTGATCAGGGCGAGGGCAAGGAAGGTGGTGCGCCTGGCGAGTTTGCGCCACAGTTCAGGGGTGGCTTCGGTCGTGGTCGTGGCGCGCCTCCTCCATCTTCGTAGATTGGAGATAGGCAGGGCGGTGCTGGGAGTGAATCCACCTGGTGATTTTTATCGTCGGCGGCTATGCATGGTTCGGGTCACGATTTGCTCATGATGAGGAAATGAAGTAGCCGATTTCAAAATGGACTCCTGCATCTTCATCCGCATACCTGCACTATCTTGTGGGAAGGCACTCGTGGTGAATGTGTCTTAGTGACTTGAACTATCTACAAGAAGATCATTAAATATCCCTTCGTCGACTCCTCGCTTGTTAAATATTTCGTACAAAAAAAATCTGGTGTCATCACTGCCGTCATACTGCTGAACAAAGAGAAAGTCTTGCCCTTCGTCCTTTACCTCCTCTTCCCTCCTAAACCATGATCGCAGCAATAGCACCAGCCACCACCGCACCCACCGCCATCGAGTTCCTCGACCCGGCGCCTGTAGTCGGCGCCGCAGTCGTCGTAGCACTGGTCGCCGCGCTCGCCGTCCTGCTCACGGAGCTAATGCCCGACGCGACCTGCGAGCTCACACTGCTTGCTCCCGAGCTGATATTCGCGGTCGCACTGCTTACACCCGAGCTGGCTTCTGAGCTTATGCTCGAGACGCCTGAGCTGATGTCCGAACTGATGCTGCTGATGCCTGAAGCGATGGTGCTGGAGATGCCAGATGCAGTGGCTGATGCTCCGGATGATATAGAGGAAATGTCTGATGATACTGATGCCGAGACGGAGGAGAGAGATGCAGATGCGGAGGCTGAGATGGAGGAGATGTCGCTTGAGACTGAAGCCGTGATGCTCGATGCTGCTGATGAGGCGGAGGCGGAGATGGAGGATATGCCGGAGGACGCTGAGGCAGAAATGGAGGACACTTCGGTTCCGCTTGGCAGGGGGACAGGAATGGGAATTATTACGGAGACGGATCCAGTTGCGCTGCCAGAGGCGGTAGTCGGACCAACTGGAGTGGGCGCTACGTTCGTGACTGTTGGGAGGGAGACAGAGCCAGGGACAGAAGGCGCAGTGGGAAGCGGTTGCAGAGACAGGGTTGTGTCAGAGTTGACGAAGGTGGACGGGTAGGACACTGTCTGTGATGAGAGGGCTGATTGAAGGACCGAGAGTGCATTCGGCGGGCCGAGGATTGTAACAGGAATGACTACCGGAGCGGTGAGGGTAGTGAAGGATACACCGGACGAGATCTGGTCGGGAAAGAGGGTGATTGGCATGACCATTGTTTGACCGCTGGCTGGAGCATCTTGGGCGTAGGCGAAGATTGGTAGCGCAGTCAGCGCAAGGCCAAGAGAGAAGCGCATAGTCGCTTAATATTAGGATTACTGGAAGATGCTGGCGATGAGGTGATGATGCAAGAAATACTCCCTCGGTGGGGTGATTGAAGCTAGGAGGACTGATGGATGAGACGAGCTCAAGACAATGGACAAGGGTATAGAGAATATATGCCAATTGATACTATACCGTGGGCTGGCAAGCGCAGTGGTAGTCTTGACCTAACTTTTTTTGTTTGCGGCACTAGATGATGGCATATGCAGGTTGCTGTCATGGTCAAGGTCAAGCGACGACCAAAAGCTTGATGCGACGACGACAGCGCGGGACTAGAGATGCACATGTGCCTTGATTGTGAATGTCAAAATGAGGTCTGAGTCCAATCAGGATAGCCGTTAGTGGGACGACGTAGTTAGCCGCTGGCTCTTGTGTGATGCGATTGGTGAAAAGTGGGAAGTGAGGTGGCAGGAGGGAGACTGGGGATCGACGTAAATCGTGGCGGGGATCACAACATGGTATACAAGCTCGGACCATCAGAAGCCAGGCTCACATCAAGCTTCGCGGTACAGACGGCAGTAGAACACGTCAACCACATTCAACATTCTGATAAAAATCAAGTTTTGGAGTATGAATCTTTTGCATGCGGTCTAAGATCTATTTAATCTGTCTGTTATCGAATTCCCATGGTTCGGTCGTCTTGCCGAACTGTCATCCCTAACGACACTGCAGGTATCTGTTTTCTGTCAGCACAGAACAGCAAGGATCGTTGATTAAGTTTGTGTATTTTGAAGATAGATCAGACAGCAGTTGGACATGGCAAATCCACATGTGTATTTCGGTACAGGTCTGTGATAAAATTGTGCCGTATCATCAGAGAAGGAGGAAGGGAGAGGGGCAAGGAGTGGTCATACCTGCGTCGCACTTGTGCAGTCACTTCTTTGTTCGCTTGAAGAAGTTGTCCAGACTCTTTTGTCCTTCATCAAATTTCGCGCTACCAATACCACCACGTGCTCGCTTCACGCCACGCATATGCTCTTGTCCGTTGACAGTCAAAATGGCGACGTCGAACGAGGAAAGGCCGATGCTGTTAGGTTGCACTGGAGGCCGGGCAGGTTTATCAATCGGATCTTCTATTACTGATGTCGGAGGGGGCACGGGAGGAGTAGAAGGATCCAGGATGGATGCCGCGTCCGACCCTGGATCGGCCTGCTGAGGAGAGGGCCTAGGTGTGGCTGGTGGAGCATCGTCCTCAGTGGGTACTGTATTGGCGTCTGGTGGCTTGCTGTTGGACCTCTGTGTAATTTTGACCTCGAGGAATCCAGTATTGCTCCAGCCGCCAAGGTGCTCGAGAATGATCTGCCCTTTTGCTGCAGTGACTTCAGGCGCAATGGTGATACTCTTCTTAGACAATCGCAGAAGAAATCTCCGCCAAAGATTGGACAGAAGGATGCCATGAGAGACGACTGCAATAGCCGTATTCTCACCGCACCTTTCTTCGATGCCAGGTATGAGAAATTCATTCAAGAATTTGTCGCAGCGCTGTGCCATGGATTCTTTGCTCTCGACGTCCTTGAAGTCCGGATCTTGTCTGTGCTTGTCGTAATGAGCATCCCTACCAGTCTTGTTCGAGTCCGAGGATCGGGCATAGAAGGGCTTTCCTTCGTAGAAGCCGAAGTCTTGTTCGATCAAGAGTGATGTCTTGACGAAGGTGGTTCGATCGTCTGTTGACAGGTCTGTGGTACCCTCGCTACGCCTTTCCCCATTCTGAGCATCTAGGACAGCTTCGGCTGTCCTTCTTGCGCGTTGCAAGGGGGAGGTAAGGATCAGGCTGATGGGACAGCGAGACTTCTTCAGAAAGTCTGCCAGACTACGAGCTTGCAGGATGCCATGGTTGGTGAGCTCAGAGTCTCTGACCCCGGCACTGGGATTGAGTTAGAGACGCGCACGATAAATGCTTCATGTGCTCACTATATCCCACCAACGTTATCCACCGTCTCGCCATGACGGATAAAGAAGATCAACATGCCGCCCGTGAGACCACATGCTGGTGTGTGAGAACTTTGTAGAGTCGTCCAGTGCTTGAGAGAAGTTGGACCAAAACACGGTACCGAAACTGGTGAAGAATTTCGACTGCGCTTAGTCATCATCACTACCTGGCTCTTTCTGATCGTGCTCTCCTCCACAACCTCAGTGTCATTTATCACATCTGCCGACGAACCGCAAGTCGCATCATAACGATCGTTTGTAATATCAGACGCATCGATATAATGACCGTGCTCTCATACTGAGCCGGACACACAAAACACAGCTTGGTATGTTCGATATGCAATCGACGACAACCGCGGCACTATATACTGTTACGTTGAAATAACAGTCTGCCGTGATATGGAGTACCGTGAGTATTTGCGTGTGCAGAACGCTTCACGACCGGTCGTTGGTATACCACTTTCCCTCCGTACTTGAGCTTCTCCTTTCCTAGCCCGCTGTTCACTTACCACCTTTCCACAAACGCGATTTAGGATCGTCCGAGCATCTTAAGTGCCAGTACAGCTCTTTTGACGGCCTTTAAAGCATTGTATGAAAAATCCCAACAAAAATACTGCTGCCTTTTAGTCCCGTCCAACAGCCGACCAATTTTGCATTTCGGTCGTCGGGTCACTACTCTTCCTTCACATGCAATCACCACGGTCTCACATTCTGCTCCGAGACATGCTACTTGGGTCTTGGAAGCTTGCGAATCTCCAAAGCTCGTCCTCATCAGTGCGACATGGCTCCAGAATGGGATTGGCATGGGACTGAAGGGCTCTCAAAGGACGGCACAGGACTCAACATCGATCTCGGCTCTGCTGACGACGACACATTAGACGATGGCTTTGATGTCCATGATAGTGGTGTACAGGAGGGATATCAAGACCTGGACTTTAGCCAGTTGGACTTGTCGGACATTGACCTTGACTTCTTGACTGGTGGCAGACCGCCTAGGAAGGATGCTGATGGATGTGCCGAAGAAGCAGAAGATGGCGAGACGTCGGACACTGACGAAGACGAAGTAGCCCGGCTGGCTTTCATCCAAAGACTTCGGCCCAACCGGGGCAATCTGCAGGACATGCATACCTTTGCTGACCAAGACAGGTCTGGCGATTGGGATCCGGAGTTTGGTGACGAGAGACGGAAGCAGCAGCAACAAGGACCCTGCAAGGATGGCGATGTCCGGAAAGCGGAAGATGCAGCACGACTTGAGCGGAAAATCAAGGAGTGGGAAGAGGTGACAAGGAAATGCGACGCGAGCAAACACACTAAGTGCCAATTTGTCTGCAGCATAGAGCTCAATAATCCGCAGCTTAAGAAGGCAGCTGCCGACGTCCCTGACAATTGGCCCAAACTGGCATGCCTCCAACGTCCTGCCCTCCGAGCATTTCTATGGGATAACAGCATCTCCGAGAAGAATATCGTTGACAACAATGTCCGACAGTCTCGCCCTTCTGGACAGGAGCGGCCTACTATTCCACTCAATGACCCTCAGAGAAATGGCTGCTGGGGATGTTATGACAAGGAAGAATGCTCGTTGCGCCAGCACGATGCGATGAAGTGGCCTTGTGATGCATGCGAGGCGCTTGGGGAAGATTGCGAACTAATCCGTCCGCCTATCAAGAAGCTACAGTGCACAACATGCAAAGCGAAGAAGGCTCGATGCTCGTACTCTCTGGCTCCTCAAGCTCCCGGTCCCTGCCAGCATTGTCAAGACACTAACAGTCATTGTATTGCTGGGCCTACGAAGGACGGATTTCCTGTACGCTACATTTGCGAGGCTCCTGGCAGAGGTCCCCGTCCAAAAGCATGGGGTCCCGACCTTGCGCGAGAGGTGACTTACGCAAATTGCAGCCACTGTCAGGAGCTCAAGTCAGCTTGTTCTTTGGGAGCCAAGGAAGGAAAGATGCCGTTGACTGAGAGACCGCCCTGCAAGAATTGCGAATTTAACGGAGAGTGAGTAAGCTGTCCAGTTTCTTCATCTCGCGCTGATGGAGTCAGAATATGCGATGGCACACCGATCATACAGAAGTCACAGGTGAGCCGAACCCCGAAGAGAAACACCAAAGTGGCCAGCAACGACAATACCAACGACGGATCTACAGCTAGTGAAGGTGCTCCTCGTCCAGTAAGGCCGCTGTCGGTCAGAGTAGTCACAAGGAGAAAGAAACCGGCTCGATCCTACAGTATTGACGACGAAGAGCAGCCTGCCGTCGAAGGTGCCTCGCCAGTACCCGTATTAGGGCGGATAGGGCCTTTAGCCAGGAAGAGGAAATCAGGAAGTCAGAGAGAGTACCACACCGTCGAACCATCGGTATCCGAATCGGGGCAAGCTGGTGCAGAGGGGGCGGACAATTCTTTGGCACCGGCTGGAAAGAAGGCCAGGATGCAGGAGGAGAGTCGCTCCACCACGTCCTCCGAGAGCGGGAATGATCTCTTCGTGTGGGAAGGTAAGCCGTCAAAGGCCCAGACACATTCGGACATGAGTCGTGCCTCGGACAAGCGGATAAATGCCGCCGCAGAATTTGTTCAACGTCCGGTATACTTAGGCCAGGATTCTCGACTATTCCAGCCCGTACACTTCGGCTGCTCTGATACTTGCTCCATCTGCAGCTCAATCAACTACGTGGTGCTTGGGAAGGGGGGTGTTTCCACCATCAAATCCTGGCAGCAATTCATGCCGGGGACGTACGTATGCTCCGCATGCACCGATCTTCGCATCTCCATTCTCCGCTGTAAGGAGCATAATATGGTAGAAACAGACGTCACCCGGGATCTGAGATTCGGCAAGGAATTCCAGGCCATGAGATCGGAGGAGAAGATTGATCACAAGGTCTGGTGTCTGCTATGTGCCGAGTTGGTAACCCACAAGTGCCAACAGGCTAAGTTTCGTGCGGGTTCTGGTAAGGGATGCGGACTACAAGTCTGCAGGAAGTGCGCGAAGGGCATCGAGAGGTCGAAAGGCAGTCTTGGGACCTTCATTCGGAACACGCCAACATACAACACAAGCTGGAGACCAATGGGTCTTCGAGCTGATGTCGAGCTGCTACGGGATGGCAGTAGCTTGAGCGCCCTCGTTGCTGAACATGAGGAGACATGATGAAGGGACATTCTGGCAGTACGGAACTTGATAATGCATGGCAGATGGGTATGCCTTCATGATAGTGCAAGTAACTTTGGGCTCTGATATTGCCATGTGAGCCAAAATATGCAAACATTTGATACGCGCCACGAACAACAATCAGTCCCGTGCCATGTCGCCAAACTGTGTCGATCTCAAGGGTTCTGGGCCCTTGAATTGATTGCTTCGTGCGGAGCTTGGCCGAAAAAGGAAGTCCATTTTCGACAATCAGTACCATTTCTGATTCCTGCGTCTCATCTCTCCCACCACCAAATCCACGACAGTGTCATGCTCGCTTGCATCGTTTTGTGCCGAAAGTGGTGTGAACCATGACATGAATGTCAGCACTCATTAGTTGCGCCACTACCACGTGGGCGCCGACCATTAATTGATGACCACTGTGTGTTTTAAAAGAACCATGATACCCTCGTACGCACGAAAGCCCGGCAGGTCGGACTCATCACCATGAGGTCTATTGCTGTCTTCGCCGCGATAGCGAGCGCTGAAGTAGCTCGAGTGACTGCTCAGAGCGATCCACAGCAACCACTCACCAATGTCAATTACGGTGCTTTTACGCAAACGGCAACGTACTCAGTTGCGAATCAACTCGGTGTTTTTGCGGCATACGGCCTGAATGTCACGTACTTGCAGATACCCAATTCTACCTTTGGCTACAACTCTGTACTCAATGGTGGCTATGATGTCTTGACCGGCACGATCGACAATGTTGCGAATCTTCGTTTCAACCAAGGCCGACCTCTTACAGTTCTTGGGCTGCTGAATGCTGGACCGGATCTGACCATCGCCAGCGTATCCGGAATAACCTCCATCCTTGACCTGCGGGGCAAGTCGCTCATGGTCGACAGTGCCACTTCTGGCTATGCTTATCTGCTTCGTAAGATCCTGTCTCTCTATGGTCTACGCCTCGAGAACAATGACTACTCCTTTGTGGTAGTTGGCAGCACCATTATCCGCTACGCCGCCCTCCGCAACGGTACCTACAATGGTCAACCAGTCTATGCTACTATTCTGACCTACCCCTTCACGGCACAAGCACAGTCCCTGCCGGAGGGAGAGACACTCAACATCCTCGCCCGTGCATCCGACTTTGTGGCTCCTTTTGCCAGCAGTGCCATCACTGCCAACGAAGCGTCTCTGTCTGATGCCAACAAGACTGCCGTGCTCACCCGCTTCGTCAGCGCTCTCTATGACAGTAATCGTTTTCTAGCCTCTACTACCAAACAAGACAAGAACTGTGCCGTACAAGCGATTGCAAGACAGCTCAACTTGACCACCGAAGTGGCCGAGCTAGAGTATGCTGCAGCCACGAATCCGCTCAGTGGGGAGATCAGCACTGGTCAGCTAGGAAACCTCACCGTGGATCGAATCGGCTTGCTCAATGTGCTGGACGTGCGGACGCAGTTTGGTGGTTTTGGAAATGCAACGAGTGGGTTCAATTTTGTCGATGGCATCACGCCAGGACAAGGGAAAATGATTGACTATCGCGTTTTAAGGACAGCGATTGAGGGAAGTCAAAATGTGGATATCAGCTGTTAACCTGTCATATAGTGCGTGTGGAATCAGGCATGGTATGTGAATGAGCAGGAGTCAGCGTGCAAAACTGGCCGTAAAATACAAGAGCTTGTCTACCATTTAATGACGTTCACAGCATCTTGCCTCCAACCCCCACCTCATATTCGTAATGCTATCGTCGACGAGACCCACGTCGGCTTCCTCTTTTCACTCCACCATGGCCTTGGCCTCGTCTGTCAAGCTTGTCGATACTTCATCCGACCCTATCTACAACACGATGGGGCAAGAAGATCTTGATGAGATGGCTTTTGCAGTCTTCAGCAGCCTCTATTTGACCGATATAATACTTTACTAACTTGACACTGAGCCAACGAGGCCCTGCGTACGATGACAGTCAACAATGTGCCCTGCCGCAGGCATCTGTCCATCAAGGTACCAAAGTGGTGGGATCGATCCAGATTTGTCTCAATGTGTGTACGACGTCTTCTAAGCTAAATTCAACAATGCTCCAACGACAGCTACAACCCTAGGATTGTCGCATGCGTACCTTCCACTCCAGTGCCGATACACGGCCGAACTTCCTTTACCAGCTGGAGGCCGATCAATCACACTTCACTTTCACCAAAAATCCATGAATAGATACTCTCACGAGTATACAGGTATGTTAATGCTATTGCCAAGACGTGCATTCAGTAGTATACTGATATTATTTCCAGATCGAAAGACATCCATCCTCAGTACCAGCTAGGATCGAGCATCATACTCTCCCGAGATGTCCCCGAGAACCCGGATCTGGTCTCTTCGGTGCTTTCTCGTTTGGACACTATCAGTTTGCTGGGATACCAGCGTGTTTGCAGACTATTCCAGGCTGTATCGCAGCAGACCAGCAAATTGCAGGAAAAGATGTTTTCTTTGGCAGATTAGCAGAACCGATTTCTTCATCGATCCATTGGAGCACTCACTCCGATTGAGAGCGAAACGCCCTGCAAATGTTAGAAGCAACTGTACAGTCGTGCATTCGCAAGTCAGACGAAATCCATCGGACTCAAATCCGAATCCAAAGCATCAAGATCATCTTCTCAGCAAGCCTGAGTTTGGAAATGAGCCCAAGCTCAGATCTAGCGCTCAATGGCACAACATGTATATCACACAGCGTCCGGTCGAGCCAATAACAATAACAATGAGCACCCGTCTCGAATTGCAAAGGCGGTTCGAGGTCAATGATCATAACAAACGGAGCAAAATTCTCTCATCTCGCCGATTCAGTGATGGAGACTGTCCGAGACTGGGACGAAGATGACGGACATGACATTTGGGATGACGGATATACAGGTACGAGGCAAAAGCATCATGTCAGAGGCAGGTGCCGGTGGGCCCAGGAAACGAGCCGACGAGAATAACATAGGGCGACGCGAAAGATTGGAAGAAGACGTTCTCGCATCCGCACATGAACAAATGTGAAAGGCAAGCTTCCCGTGCCAGACATGCGTTTGCCTCAGCCCCCTTTCTCGTGACAGCCCGGCTCCACTTTTCGGCCATGAAATAGCTTGACCTGCAGGCCTAGCTCCCATCCACTTCGTCTCCAACCACGCCTTTCACTACCTTTTCTGCATCACTTACGTGACTGCTTACTGTAAGTAGAATCCCCACCGCTCCTTTCCGATATTTGCCGACTCGTTGAAGCCTTGATTCAGACGTGGCAACATCTATCATGGCTCCCGAAGGACACAAATGTCGCAACAAGAAGCCCAAGAGTGTTTCACAAGGCAGACGATCTTTTCGCGCCGCTCACGATGTCCTCGGTGATCCATATCTGCTAGAGATGATCCTTGAGAAGCTACCTCTGCCGATGCTTCTCACGTCTACTGTCCTGGTCAACAAAACCTGGAATCACATGACCACTCACGGACCCTTCGTCAAGAAAGTTATCTTCCGCAAAGACAACGGGCAACAATACTACTAATGCACAATGAGCAAGCATGTGATCAAGAAAGTCAACACTGAGGATTGCCCTTACCAAGATCCTCCAGCGCCAACCGTCCCGATCACCACGGCTCAACATGCGCCACCATGGCCCGCATCTATAGCGCTACCGGGTATCACACTTCACATTCAGCCTGTTCATCCGGCTCCACCTCAGCCCCACAGACACCATCCTCTGGTTGTCCTGATGCTGAAACAAGGTGAATTCGGCCAATTCGACATTGTGATTTCACTGTCATCCCTGATAGACTGTAGTGGAGAGGGCACCCCAAAACCGAAGCAGAGTATCATCCTTGCCAGAGACGGAGTTGTGTGTCAGGCACTGTCGGCTCGTAGGATCTCGCCCATCTCGACATTGATGGACTGTCTGGTTTGTCAACCTGCCAAAGGGAAGATGATCTTGGTTCCGCACAAATGGAGGAGGCCTACTCAGAAGGAGTATGTCGTGAAGAAAGAAGGAGGTGTGACCTGGGGAGACATCTCGGAGAAGATGAAGCAGATCAAACGTAGCCGCGGTAACATCTATCGCGGATACACAATCAAATTACCGCATGGGGATGACAGCAGATTCATCTCATATCAGTGTCTGCCCTGATCTTCGAAGTGGTCACAATGCTCACAGTCTCCAGCGAATGGATGTGGCTCTGGAAGTTGGCATAGAGATCAAGTCGAACTGGCCATGAGCGAAGTGTTTCGCTTTCCCAATATCGTTAACAAGAGCTGCTCGATGACCATCCAAATGCAAAGGTTTTGTTCTACCGTTCTTTGATCCCTTTGTCCTTTGTCCTGTTCGTGCCACTTTGCGATTCTTCTTTGTCTTACCATACATGAGACCTAGTCTCATTCCAATATTACTCCCTCGTGTTTCACGATACATATTTCTGGACTTCGAGCTTATCGTAGACTACCATTCTGCTATCATCATCGCCCACACATCAGTCAAAATGAATCGAGCACCAGCACCGAGTGCCACGGAGCAGGTAATGACTAATTCCGATCTTGTCAAGCTGGTCCTTTCTAATCTAGGCATGAAGTCTCTTCTCCAAAGCGCAGAGGGTGTCTGCAAAGAGTGGGAGGAGATCATTGACAAGTCGTCCATAATTCAGAATCGTCTTTTCCTCCGCCCTGATGCCCGCCATCGCTCACTCGACTTCGCCGCCTGCACCCATGGGGATGATGGAGGGAAGCAACCCCACTGCCGCGTTTGTCCACGATACAACGACCTTCCGGTCAACGAGAAAGGTGTGTCACAAGTTCCTGCCCCGCTCGCGCCCGGAGCACTCGCGTCCAACAAGGTCGAACACGTGGACTGGACAGAATTTTGTATCGAACAGAATATGGTGCAATCGCTCCTTGCGAGTAACAGCAACAGTGCACGCTGGCGCAAGATGTACATCACTCAGCCACCTGTGACAGTGGTTCATGGCGATGTGCAGATTGGGTGGGCAGAGATTCTGTTCGGCAGTGTCTGGATCATGGAGCACTTCCAGTATCAGGTTAGTAATGAAGACGGCGTAACGCTCGGGAGGTCATTGACGCAGCTCGTCATTGGCTGTACGAGATCAAGGGTGATGTACCCGACGTCAAGTTCGGGGATATCACAGTATCTGTACGTCCACTTCAGGCCTTGATCATCCCGGACAACGAGGAGATTGAGCTGGATGAGGGCGAGAAGGAGTTGAGCTACAGTCTTCGAGAGGAGGATATGGGCACTCTCAAAGGGTTTTGGAAGCGTCCAACAGGGATTAAGAAGGGTAAGCTCGCTAAGATGGCCGAGACCGATGGGCAAGTAGATAGCGTCACTGCGATCGAGTCCGGTCCGACAACCTGATGCAAGGTCGCAGCTGATGCGGAATAAGGTAAGTGACGACCCTGTCGCAGGGGCGTAGTCTCCATGGCTTCCATTCTATATACCTTTACTAACTCTCTTTTCATACCCTATCTATCGGTCATGTTCACTTGCTGATTCTCTTATCATACCCTATCTATTGGTAATTTATAACATGTCAAAGTCTACGTACCCAATGCAATCTCACATCAACCACCTCAAGAGGAGTCTCTTTGTCTCAGTATCATCCTTGCGCGCTGTGTCGTGATGCAAATTGTGGCCGCCACATCGGAGCAGGGACTTTGTTCAAGAAAGATGGAAAGATGGTACAAAGCAGACAAAGACAATACGCTGCTTGCCCTGCATGGTTTATATTACCTCGAATATGACCAGAAGTCCGCTATCAAGACAGAAACAAATCGATGAAAAGCATGGACGGCAACAGCACTCGTGATGCCATGGCTGAGGTCATGTCAGACGAGTATCTCGTCGAGCAAATTCTGTCAAAGATAGGCATGCGGTCACTCCTATGCGGTGCACAAGAGGTGTGCAAGAACTGGAAGAGCGTCATCGAATCATCCAAAGCGATTCAGAAGCGTCTCTTTCTTATACCGGATCAACGACGACGCACCTTAGAGATGACCAAGTGTGCACATAAGATAGTACCCTTGTGGGGCTGCACCGCCTACGAATGTACCCGCCACGCAACCCAAGCAGCTCTAGCCGGTAAGCCAATGGACGAGCCATGCCCGATTCCAGCAGTACTCCTCCCTGGAGCTCTCGCTTCTAAAGAGACAAAGCATGTCTCACACCACGACTTTGCCATCTCGAAGGAGACCATGCTGTCATTACTTCGCAACAATTGCCCAGACGCAAAATGGCGACACGTGCTGCTTTCTCAGCCCCCGATGCCAGTTCTCCAGGTCTCTTTTGTTGTTCCACCAGCTGATCAAATTTTAGACCCAAACTACCACTGCTTCAAGATCGCCAATCCCTCTGGAGTCAGATTAGGGGATGTTGTAGCTGGCTGTTTGAGGGAGTGGCAGAGGATAGATCGTAATCTGGTCGAGCCTCGAGTGAGGGGTATCACTGTCGGTAAAGACTCATTTGCATCGACTCCGTGCTTCATCAACCCTGATAACGAGGACATCGAAATTGGCGATGGTGAGAAGGAGTTGTTTTACAGTCTTGTCAAGAAGGATATGCAACCCCATAGCGCTGAGGTCGCTTGGAAGCTACCAAAGGGCATCAGGAAAGGTGGGCTGTCCAAGGCGGATCTTGAAGAGGTTATGTTCGAATTCGCTGCTAATCACTGAGCGTCTCGTGATCGACTTATCTCATGGCTAGTGATGGCTCGTTCGACTTGGGCTGCACTGTGTGCTCTGATCAACCGCTCCGGACATCTTGTTATCTTTGCCTAATGGGAGAAAGATGACTACGTGACCGAGTTATGCATACATGTCCCAAGCGTATCCCCACCTAACCATGTCCACATCATTATAATTTGTGCAATGGACCATAGAATCAAGTTCGTGAGCGGTCGATGTGCACCCAAATCTAATATTTGGGTTCCAGTTGCTCCTTCTTGCGTCCCTGAAAGAGGTGCGATTTTGCCGTCGGAATGTCGGAAAGGTTCGGGCTAATTTTTTCCCTTATTGGTAAATTGACCTCTCCCCTTCCATCACTCATGGATGTCGTTAAGACTGAGCTTGTGCACTATCTTCGCGATCCACTTTGTCCCTTGTTTCTGGACGTGCTTTATCCCTTTGTCCACCATCTTGCATTGTCACAGTATCAACGTCTTCATGTGAAAGATTGACACGTTACTGAACGATTCATCTTCTTTGTTCATCTATCGCAGTAGATCTCTGGTCAAGTGCCTCTATATCTCATGAGGTATCCTTCTGATCCAAGCGAGGTGTATAACAAGTCACATCTACTCTCAACCATGTCAAAATCTGCGACGACTTATCGTACTCACCCCGTATCGACTCCTTTCGCAAGTATGGACGAAGTATTCTCTAACCCCGAGCTGTTCGATATGATTTTTTCTGAGCTGCCATCGAAAGATCTGCTGATCGATGCTCGAAGGTCCTGCAAGAATTGGAAGGATGCAATTGATGGCTCCGTCAAATTACAGAGGAAGCTCTTCTTAATGCCCGACAACCGACCACGGAAGCTTGACATCGCGAAATGCCCCTTCGATGGTAGCAAACACGACGGGAGTATCGAACATCCTGACGACTGCTTCTACTGTGAGGCATCTGGAATGGGCCCTGTTGCTGAGTATTCAGCTTTTCTCGTCAACCACATGCTTGCTTCGGCGCGCGAGACTTACGTGAATTGGCACGACTTTCGAGTGGAAGATAGTGTACTTCAGAAGTGGAAGATCGACACAAATCCCGACTCATCGTGGAGGAACATGTATCTGACGTAACCACTAGTGAAGGAGATCACGATCTGTCTCGTGGAAGATACTTCTTGTCTGCCGCCATTCACGGTCAGAGATGCTGACGGTATCAAGTGCCAGACAGTCCTAGATGCTTGGGATGCAGCATACGTCAGACTACAACCGCAACTGGTCAGATGTTGGTGGCTCGCAGGAGATTGGATCAGTGGAATTGAGATCACAATCCCCCAAAGCGGTGTGGTAATCAAAGCATACACTCCAGACGTTGAGCTGGATACGCATGCGGCAAACGTCTGGTACCATCTCTCGGAGACGCACAAGGTGTATGCCCATGGAGACATGAGGAAGCCGCTACGAATGAAGGCAGGCAAGCAGATCGCAACAAACCAAGATGACGATTTATATCACGTCAAAATTAACGAAGCTGGTAAGGAGGTGCGAGAGAATAAAGTGATTGATGGTAAGAGTTACTTCTGGAGATGGTCCACACAACACACAACACACGGTCTGCCTGACTATGGTGATGGCAGCGCGAATCGTTGCACATGGATGGTAGATGGTAACAAAGTGACTGCAGATATCGTTGAGGGTACTCCAGACGATGGTGAGTGAGGCAACTGCGATCTAGATATAGTAAAAGTCGCTTCCCGAGTAGAAAATTTCTTTTGGATATATCACGCGCTTACAAAGGACACACGTGAAAAAGCATGCCCTCTTGTGGAACCTCTGCCCACGAATCGGACAGAATTAAGATATTTTCTTTTTCAACACGTCCTCTTGGAATCGATTTCGTCTATCCCTCTTATCGCCCCCTTACCAGCTTGTGTAGGAACGACTTACTGTTCCAACCGAACATAGCGTTGCGGAATATCTCTTGATGGCCACACATCTCTCATCGAATTATTTTATTCCTCTCAGCAACTTGCGAGAGATGCCTTTCCTCAGTCAATGGGAAGACTTCTGTGATAAAGTCGCCAGAGGTGAATCTGGTCTTCCTCTACAAGACAGAATGGATGAGAATACCGAGTTCGAGTCTGGACCGCATACGATGGGAGCGACGAGAGATCCTTACCTGTTACACAGTATTCTTCTCACACTGGACGCGAAATCCATCTTGATCATAGCAAGTCTGGTCTGCAAGGATTGGAAGACGATGATCGATCAGTCACCTCGCATTCAGCGCAAGCTCTACCTCAAGCCGGACTGGACTAAAGTCACACTTCGCTGCAAAGGCTATCCGTACTTCATGTGTGACGATATGAGGATCTGCGGCATATGCAAGCCCAAATTGGCCATCGAGTCATCTGAGAAAGGCTTCCACGACTTCTCTGCATTCGTTACTAGCCCACTCATTTCGGACAATCTGGAACACATACGTCCTTGTCATGCCTTCTCAGCTGATGGTGACATTGTCAAGCTCCTCAAGATGGCCAGATCTCCGGCTTCTCTCCGCAATATGTTGTTCTGTCAGCCGCCAGTCAAGAAAGTGAAGATTGGAGTTGCGCGTCTCAATACTGGTCGGGAACCCACGAATCGATTCGTCACGGTCGAGTCTGAAAAGGTAATCACCTGGGGCGACATCTCGAAGGAATATCTTGAAATTCTGCTCGACGAGAATGGTGCTGATATGGACCTGTCAATTACTTTGTCGGGGTCGGAAGTGATATTGAACCACGAGGCATACCTGCGCTTGGAACGATTTGGCGAGAAGGACTTTTTTCACGTGGAACCCTGGAAAGGAGGATTTGATGAGTGATGGTAAATTCAGCGGAAGAAATCACAAGTGCACAGAATACCATGACGACCAATTTGATAGCATTCAATATAAGGATAATACATTTCGGGAGATCGCCATTTGATCACATGATGTGGTTGCCGAGCTATGTTGCCGCATTTCCACCTGACTGCACCTCTTATTCCTCAATATTCCACAGACTTTGCGAAAAGCGAACAGCACAATGGTGGACTTCCACCAAAGTGTACTCGCGCTCCTGGCTTCGACAAAACAACTTTCTGCATAGAAGCTTGTGTGCGATGGTTGGCCTCACCTTTCGCGCGAGAAGCCCAAGATCAGCCTCTGCCACAACACATTTCCAAGCCGGTCCATTCTTGTCACTCTACTGGAAGATCTTGCGGTCATGTCAAAGACAGTCTCATACATGAATGTTGGTACCCGTTTCACTCTAGAGGCTGCCAAACATGACACTAAAATTGGCATCGCTCAGTCGTCACAGCTCGCTGATATGCCTGATACTGCGTAGGTCATTTTCAACCCCTGGCTGATGGATATGATGTTGCTTCATGTCGACATGAGGTCCCTGCTTGCGTTTGCTGAGAGAGTCTGCAAAGACTGGAAAGCAATAACCGACCATTCTCCCAGGATACAAAAGAAGCTTCTCGCATGCCGGACCCGCAAAAGACTCATGTCAAAAGCGCCGATTGTCCTACAGCGGCAGAAGGGATGGCAGTAAGCGGACAAAGTAGTTCACCGAGGGCGTATCGATTAACGTCGACCTTGGCGATCGCACACGCTGCCTAATGAACCCACTTGTGTTCGATACAGATCAGACCACCGGCCCTAGGCTCATCTTCAAGACCACCTTGCCGGGACTCTGTCCAATTTCTTACATTCTCTAGGGGTTCTATTCAGGAAATGTCAAGCTGGAGCTTCGGTCTTGACGAGCGTAGCAGGGGTTTCAATGACTGACAGTGTAAGCATTACGACTAATTTGCGAATACTACACACGGCGCCAGAATGGCTCCGTATTCAGACTATAGATACTTGATGCATGATCAGAAATACTCCACGAGATCTCGCGCCAAATCTCGTAAAAATGTGCTTATGATGGCTCACGTGACATTCTCCGTGAAGGCGGGAGTTCAAGCCTTACCAACTTCTCCTTCCTCCCTCAACCCACAAAGCTCCAAGCGTCTCTCCCGCGACCATCTGCTACACCCCCGATGGTAGTTGCTACCTCTGATGAATAACAAGGATCATGCCTAAACGCAAGCTGCATGAGGTGATCCCTATACCACACATCGACGCACCCACAAGAGCCCGCGAGTTCGCTCACAACCCTTATCTCATCTCTGCTGTCCTACCACATCTCGATATGTCCACACTGCTCACATCTGCCCTCCTTGTTAGCAAGGAGTGGAACTACATCATCAGCACCTCCGCGGTCATCCAGCAGAAGCTCTGCAACCTTCCTGATCATCGCTCACGAAGCTTGGTCTGCGCGATCTGTTCAACACCTTCCGAGAACTCACTCATGTACGCCTGCGCCTGCACCGCCATAGCCGAAGTGCAGACACCGTATCCATGGTCTGCTTCTTCGAACGACGACATCTCGTCTCCTTCCTTCCCCGCCATCACTTCCGCAACAACGCCTCTACCTGCACGTACGACCTCAGCATCATCCTCTTCCATAACCGATTCCAATGCCGACGACAATACCGAGCAGACCGAGACTTCCCAGTCTCCAAACACTCTGACCTCCTACCTTCTCCACCCACTCCTTGCCCTTCAGGTGCCCCGCCAGGCTTTCAGCACAGGCCTTAGCACTAGACAGGCTCGCTTCTTCATCAACATGACAACTTCATTCACGTCGCAGTACTGGCGCAACATGTCTATCACTCAACCTCCCCTCCACCGCGCTACCGTCACTGTCGGATACTCCGTCAGAACAGGCGTGACATTCCACATCTCCACCACACATCCTTCCGGTATCATATTGAGTCTGCTGTTCGCTAGAATCAAGCAGCGCTCCAGCATACTGAGAAAGGTGCCGAAGGACAGGCAAGACTACATGTTCGTCACGCTGCAAGCTACGGTCGGGACGGGCGAGAGGCCGCTGCTGTTGTTGGGACATCAGTACGGTGAGCTTCTACCTGAGGCGGGAGGAAAGGAGATCGTGTATCCTGTCTTGAGGAGACCGGCGGGGAAAAGGTGGAGGGGACTTGGCGCTTTTTGATTACTTGGCATGAAATACCACGTGCTTGGCGCTGAAGGAGAGGGCACAAGCATTTGCGAGCATCGAATGGAGTGCTGGACAGGCACTGGACTGGGACTGTTGGGACGAAAAGAAACACCTCTCGTTGAGATATGTGTCAGCTGCCACAGAGGGTTCCTGTGTATGGAGTCACGGTCGATGCTGCTGGGGACGCTCATAAACGGGCTCCCGAGGCAGAGTATCAGTCAGGCGTTTCAGTAATGAATATCCGATAGCAGATGTTTAAGACCGAAAGATCCTAACGCATTTTCGCTTCGACTGTTATTGTCTACCTACCTCCAGTCAGCGAAAGCTGACTTGGCCATACCTGGGGACGAGGTAATCAACCTATCTGGTCAATGGCCGTTAGCATCACTTTGAAGCCGACCATTTTTCCTCTGCCCATAATGTAGACATCCGGTGAGATGTCATCGGATCGTGGGACAGGTCACGGAGGACGGACCTGCGTTGGTTTGGCCGTGGCCTGGAGGTGGGCCATACTGTCCTTGAGGAGGACCGTAATTGAACTTTGTCAGCCTGGGACTAGATCCACGCTAACTACACATGTTCGAAGCAGTCCATACTTACGCCTGATGAGGAGGCCGGGGCCCGCCCCAGCAGTTCTGAGCGTCGTGGATGTGTAAGCGCCAAGAAGTTACAACTACCACTTTTGCTCCTACACATTCAGCTACATTGTTGATTCGCTCTGCTGCCCCGAAGCAAAAGAAGTACAGTAGTATCTGCGCTACCGCGATCACTTCGGAGATTGAAAATGAAGACAACGCCTATGCAGTAGTGATGAGTTTATCGTTCCTAATAGTTTGTAGCGACATTTGGCCCACAGTATCATCTAGACAGCGAATCTCAGTATCCGCATACAATAATTGACGTTGCTAGCAGGTAAGATACAAGGGAGGGCACAGCAAGAAGCAAGGCCAGCTGTATCCAATGCAGAGACTTCATCGCCATCGTCATTGCGATCTTGCTACCTACTCCTGGCGTCTTCGGAAGCAGCTAAGATGTAGCGCTGACTGTCTGATCAACGTGCTCTTAACAACACTTGGCTGAAAGTGCTCCTACAGATGGTCCTAAGTACTACCATTTTTAACGGGAACCAGATATACCTGGGATTATACACGCTCTCTACATTGTGCTAACTCGCTAGGCAGCCGCGTTAGTGGTCAGCCTGTCACATCCTATTACCCTTTTCGACAGCCCGTTGTGGGAATTGTGATCCCTGGAGTAGCGAGCGCAGTGGAGAAGACTGCTGAGCTGCTTGGCCCGGCATGCTTGATTTCGACATCGTAGCGCAGACGTTAAGAAGTGGTACGCTAGTGCTCTCAGTCTGCACTTCAAAACGACAGTTGGTGGGTAGACTGTGGTGTAATTCGAAGTTATAGTCTTCATCTTCGCTCCCGCATACTCGAGAGCTTCTTTGAATATCGTCTTTTGATAGGATTTCAAGCATCACCACCCCCATTATGATTAATAACATGCTGTGATCCATCTGATGTCGGTCCCTTCGATTGGCGTACTGGACAGCCGAAAAGTGGTGCTACCGATTACGAACTGACATCCGGCACACTGCTGATCAAGTTCACAGCACAGCTGCGCGCCTGTGGAATGCAGAATAGACGAATCGACGAAGATCAACACGATGCACGGAGGAGGGAAGAGCCAGAAGATCATGACGCATTTCATTCAACACTCATTACTGTCTGCCAACGCAACTCAGGCCCATCTTCGCCAACCATGCATTTCCTCAACCACTTTACGTTCCAGTCTCTGTCTCGACACCAGGCTTCCTGCCTTCAAGACCACCTGTGATCTTGCCCTTCAACTTCCTGATACCAATCAATCCCTCGTCCTTCGCGAACTTGAAGTTGCGGGCAGGCTTCCACTGCATCAATCCGCGCTGCTTCCTGCTCTCGGTCCTCTTGGCCTGGCGATCCTGGTCCATGCCGCCTACGCTCTCGACGCTCTTGACGCTGCCACCATCCGTGCTTGCTGTCGTCGCCGTGGTTCCGGTCTCGAAACTCCTGCGCGCACCGGCAGAGTGGCCTACACCATTAGTGTCTGGCTTTCTCGCATTGCTGGCGTCCAAGACGCCGAGCTCATTTTCGGTATCGTCCGTGTCGTTGGAGTGGTCATCGCTATCGTCGTCAGAGGAAGGATTATACGGATCGTGTAAAGGCTTTTCGACGCCAGGTCCGCGCTGCTTCCTGCCCTCGCTGTCGACGTATGCTTTCGGGTCTTCGCCGAACGCGCCGGACCAGTCGGTGCCGGACTTCGAGAGCCATTTCTGCTTCTCTTCCGGCTCGGATTGCTTGAGGATATCGCGGCCTTCGGTGAGGGAGGAGTCGTGCAGCGATTGCACACGGTCGGGCATTTCCTTTTCGACGAGACGGGAGCGAACACCTTCAGCCAGACAGGCTTCCCAGGTCTCGAAGGTCTCGCGCGAGTCGTTGTCGGAGACGAAGGCTTCGTGGGACTCGTCCATGCCGGCTTTGAAGCGGCCGCGGAATTTGAGGCGACCAACGACTTCGAGGTCTTCCAGCCCGGGCATGGACTTGGAGTAGTTTTCCTCGGTGATGTAGTTCTGAACGAGACGCTGAGAAGCTTTGGTCTTCCAGATTGGGACGTCAATATCGGAGATTTCGTTGTCGTTGAGGTGTTGCAGCCAGACCATAGCATATGCATCAGCTTTACGACCAGAGTGGAATTCGAAGACCACGGGCGAGCGGTAGCGGTACTTGACGGGCAGGCGGGCGTGCATCTTAGCCTTGTCGCTGGACACATCCCAATCAAGGCCGTCACCGCTGGACGTGCAGAGCTTACGGTCGACCCGTCCTATGGAACCACCGGTGCGCATCTTTATCTTGCTAGTCGATTTGAGGCCGGTAGCTTGGACGTTATCTGACATGAATTCGAAAGTACCCACATCCCAGCCGAGAATATTGGGAGGAAGACGAGTTTCAACAGAGCGGAACAGGAGGGAGATGCGAATGCGACCAAAGCCAATGCCACCGTCAAGAGGATACCATCGAGTGACTTGGGAGCTAGTTTCGAGAACATCGGAAAGCTTGAGGGGAACTACGCCGAGGATAGGATCGTGCTCGCGGTGACGCTGATCGCGGACAGTGACAGTGATGACGGCAGATCTCCAGTCTCGGATGAAACGCTCGGTACCGGCATTGAAGATTGGCTTGCTGCTAACAGCTTTGGCACGAGTGCGGTAGACCTGGGGAATATTAGTGCTGGTATGGTAAAAGGTTGGGTATTACTCACAAGCTCGTCGTTGAAGAGAATAGTACAGTAGCTGTTTGGAAGAGTGCTGCCTTCTTCCTCGGTGCTCTCGCCGCTTGGCTTGGCTGGCTCAAATTCACGGCCCTTGCGGCTACCGGCAGTACCCTTAATGTTATCGAGTTCGAGGTTGACAATCTGGTGCACTACAATGCTACACACACCGCTTGGCCAAAGTGGATCAGGAGGAGTGTGCTGAACAGCGTCGTCGGTAGCATTGTTGGTCGCACCCTTTTCATCCTGCAATTCGGGCTGGTCGCGGAGGGCATCGGGCAGAGCCTTGTTCTTACCATCGGTCCTAAGCGCTGGGCGAAATTGGGGCTTGCCGAAGTAGCCGACTTCCCAGTGAAGCTCACCAGGCATCTCGCTTCCTTCGTTCATGCCGGCCAACTTGGAGACCTGAGGATACATCTTGCCGGGGTGCTGGATCATCTTTTGCATGGATAGCTCGACCTTGCCAACAATATCATCCGCGCTGTGACGGTCAGAGTCCCACAACTCAACGCTGAGATTCTCGTCGGCCTTGATGAGTTCAGGAGTGACCAGAAGGGCAGCGCATTCCTCCCAGATTGGGTTGAGATCGTCAGTGATGACACGAGTGCAATACATGGGCTTGCCGTATTTGGAGAACGACAGAGTGATGTACGGGTCGCTTCCGCCGTACTTGCTGCCACGCTTGTCTTGCTTGCTGAGACCAACGGCGCGATGGATGCGGATCCACATGACACCAAGAGCAGAGACGTCCTTGGTGATATCGTCGCCTTGAAGCATTGCGCGCATGTCAAGGGAGAGCGACTTGGGCGCAACATACATGCTCGCTGCGGCACCAATAGCGTAGTTGACGAAGTTGGAAATGAGTGGCAGGTTGAGGATATTGATGCCCTTCTGGATCATTGGCACACATCCTGCCTGTACGTGCGGCACGCCCATCAGTGTGAACGTCAGAGTCTTGAGGAAAGGCGGCTCTGGAGTCATGTGCAGTCGCAGTCTGACAGTGCCAACTAGTTCCTGCAATTCGACGAAGATGGGTAGAGGAACGCCAAACAATCCCTTGACACCGAGATAGAAAACCAGCTGCATGTGCATGTTGCGAGCCTTGTCGGATGCACGAGTACCCGTCGGTTCTGCGTGGTAAGCGAACGACACTTCCAAGTTGTAGTAGTCACCGCCCTCCTCGTCTGCAGCAGCTTCTTGAGGGTCCTTGTTCTTCTTGTTTTCCTCGTGAATAGCCTGCTTCATTTCCTTCATGTGGGAATCTGGGAGTGATCGAAGACTGAGGATTCGGAGAGGATTGCTCCCTTGGTTGATCTCTGCCACTCTGACATTCTCGATGACGCCCGGTACTGAAGCCTGCATGACGTCCTCGAGGGTGTCTGCAACGCTCTGGAACATGTCTGGATTGACCAAGCCCCAGACAATGCCCATGAAAGTATTCATCCATTCGACAGATTCGGGAAGGAGGTTGGCGGTGGCCTGGAGAGGTTAGTCTGGAAATCAAAGAAGCACGACAAACACCTACTGTTTCACCGCGCTCCTTCTCACTGCTCCATTCGATCTCGCGACCTGAGCGGACGACTTCTTTCATCCAGAGCCAGACACCAGAAGCGAGTACTCCACCGAGCGGAATTAGCCCCTTAAGCGCACCCCCGAACATGTTGCCCATGATGATGGTACCGAGAAAGATGCCAATGCAGAGAATACCAGCCCGCCTCTGCAGCGTCGCAAACATGGGCTCATAACTCACGGATGGGGTCGGATGGAAGAGGATGTTGGTCTTCTCGCCATGAATAGGGACGTCTGATGTGCTGCCCGGCTCGACTGGGTCTGGAGGGGCTGTAATGTCCTGATTGTGGCCATATTCTGGATTTTTCTGATCTTTGTCTGTCTTAACTGTCGTATCTTTGCCGAGATTTGCATTCGGTACTGATAGAGTAGGGTTCTTAGCCCTCTGCATCATCTCCTTGCCTACATCTGCAACGACCACCTGTTTTCCGGTAGTGGGGTCAGTGACTGTCTTTTGTGGTTTGGTTTCTGCTTGCTTGTCCTTGTGAGGACTTGCGTCTGACTTGTTGGAGGTGTCAATGGCCTTGTCACGGTCACGTTTCTCCCTATCGAGCTTCTCAATGAATTGGTTGATGGTGGGGATCTTATTGTTCCCCGAGTAGAAGCCTCCAGGGCCATGTTGTTGTTGCTGCTGCTGATCACTCATTTTGCAGCGGTGCCTCTCAAGGAGTGTGTGAGAGGGAGTGAAGCAGGATAACGATCATGAGGGAACACGTTTGAAATAACCACAGACTGACGTCTGGAAAGCAAGTCTCGCAAGCTTGGAAGTGGAACGCGAAGACACGGGAAAGGGAGTGGAAAGCTGCCACGCAAAACTGTGGCTGCTACGTCATGGGCTTGACTTTTGTAGAAGCATGCGATCGGTCGACCTCTATCACAGAATGAGCAAATTTTGACATTCTCTGACATGTTTAGGTTAGTGATACTCGACTGTGACCTCGTTGATATTCTATGATTTTTCTGATCCTTCTTGACCGTTACAGAGCTCAATAACCTCAATATCGTTCTTCAGTACATATCTCCGTCCCCAAACAAAGTGGAGAAGCTCTGTCTACCCGTTTGGGAATGTTGTGACTAGCAATTTTGGACTCGAACGCATGATCTATTAACTAACTACTCCCGTAATGCTCAAATACTACTGTGGGCTTAGTCATCAGTACCAGTAATGAATGATGAGTGATCACAACACTCCCCCTCTGGTCTGATG